>JXWZ01006000.1:0-32561 GCA_000956215.1 Anopheles farauti No. 4 | reverse complement strand
ATACCGATAAGCAAATGGAGTTCAAAATGCAAATGCAACACGTGAGGGGGGCTCTATTGTTCCAAAACTGTGTGCACGCGCTCGGGTGCTCTAGATTTGTCCTAACCTCGTGGCCAGTGCACAATTGAGGTCGTGCAGAAGTTTCATGTTTAGGTTTTTCTCATTTACATAGATAGTGCGCACGAAGCATTTCCTCCAATCTTTGCTACTACGCCAATTGATTGCATATTACTTTTTATTTCTTCCTGGTTGTTTGTTTGTTTTCTTTTGCTCAAACTTGTGGGTACTAATGTTGCACCGAAACGGAATGCGCAGCCTGGCCTGTCTGTGTTTTCTCTATGTTTACGATACATACTGCGTTTTGGAGGGGAGCATTTTAAGAGAAAGCGCATGGCATACTATGTACATGATGAGGCATCGGAGAAGGGCCTTTTGCGCGCGGAAGTGGCAAACATAACACTGTGCAACGAACGAATTATTTTATGGTATGCTTCTCTTAATCCCTACTGGTGCCGTTTTCAAACGTTACGCTACTACCGCGCCACTCGTTACTCCTTCATTTCAATTCTATGCTTCGCGCATCCCAGTACGTCATTTCTTACACCACAAATGCTTATATACCCGAATGGAAAAGGACACACGCGGAGCACCAAAGCAGGCGACGACGCTTGGGATTGCTTCCATGTTTTTTTACCTCCCTGGATTAATAGTCAATTCTTTCGCTCGCGAATAGGCGTGAGGTGTGAATCCCTAACACACACCGGCGTGTGTGTCGTCCTCCAAAAATAAGGCATTCTCTCACTAATAATTTATCGTGTTACGGTTCGTCTACGATGCCGACGGTAGAGTGTCGGTGTGTGGTGCTGTTTTCTCTTTTTTTTTGTCGAAATTGTGGGAAATATATTGTAATGAATAATCTATACGGTGTTAGATGAAAGCTGTAAGACCGCGCAGACCACTTGCTCAGATTTTAAATTTGTGATAAATCACTGTGCTTGTTATACAGAATCAAACTTATAAGAATATCAGGTCATCAATTCAGTATGATTATATAATTTGGCGTATAGTCCTGGAATAGCGATGCTACCTGTTAAGCCTTGTTTGAAATGGTTTATTTAAACCATAGAGAAATTTCATAAGTGAAAATGAAGTAGGCATTGACTTTAGGAGACCGTTGAATTTAGTTTGGCTTTGCATGAAACAACTTTTATACAAATATCGTTTGCAACGCCTCTGTTTTAACATGCAACCTCTTCAAACCGTATTTTACCGAAGTAGAAGGAATTATATTACTAGTCTGAATACTAAAACAAGCAGCATTTGTGGTCTGCGCTATTGTTGCGGTCCAACAATGTACGTGCGAGAAAAAAGTACACTAATAAAAACTTGCGTTTGATTTATACAAACAAAACAAAATGTGGAAAAGAAAAAAATGAAACGTAAAAACAAACATTTAAACCAAAGGAATGAATGGACCAGAGTGTGCATTGTATCTTACAATGGAAACACCAACGGAACAGAACTGAACTAGAAACGGTAAGCCATCAAGTGGATATATTCCCTTCCTTCTAACATATTCCACCGTGTATCATACATCGCACCGAAACCGATTGGATGCATTCAACCCGCCCCTGATCCGTCGGCCAACGAGTATTTCTGTGGTTCTCCATGCATTTGATTGCTTATGTCGCTAGTGTAAAAGCAGTATGAATAGTGGCATGCTACGTTAATGTTTTAGGAATAGCTTGGAACATCGTGATTGGTGTAACCACCGAAAGTGGCTTTATGATTGTGGTTTGCGTGATTAGCGTGGTTTTGATTCTGATGATAATACACACTGTGTACACAGTATCGGGTTTTTCTTTACCCGATACTCTAGTCGATAAAGTAACCCGCACATGCACAGTACGTCTTTTGATGTCCGTACTGCGGTGCGCTGATTACGGAGTATAAAGTTATCCTTTTTCACCGGTATTCTTTTTCTCAATTAATTCTTTAAGTGCCTCTCTGTTATCGTTCGGTTTCAGTTCTTTACTCCATCTTCCCTATCTTCCACTATCTCTATTTCACTCTGCTAGGTTACTAGCTTTGCTTACTTTGCGAAATAATTTCAAAGGTACGCGACGATGAGATTAAGGTTGCTGGTTTTTTTTTCATTTTTTTGTTCAGCCGTTTATTCAGTATGCCCCATTGCTTGGGAAGAAAAGTGGCGGTGTCCTCACCATCCCACCCGCCCGTTCAAATCTACAAGAAGTGAGGGGGGAGGGGGCTACGATTAATTTGCCACAGGGAGGCGGATACGTGTGTACAAAATTACAATAGAGCGGTAATAATAGGCGAAAGAGGTTTTTTTTGTTTGTTCTTTATAATATTAATATAATATAATAGAATAATAATATAATATTACTAAATAATGATAAAAAAATAAAATAATGCTTTTTCGTTTGCTTTTTTCTTCGCCTTTAATCTTCACTGTTACGCCCCATCGGTGTGTGGATGAAAAGCAACGATGCTTTGAAAAAACCAAAAAAAAAACAGCGCGAGCGTGTATATAATAATAATAACTCAATTACAACAGTGCGCGAGCGCGTTCGCGTATACTTTTTGTTTGCCGAACAAATGCCTGTCCATACTAGAATACAAGCGCGTGAAGATGGGTGGTGGGAAGGAACGAAAACGGTCGCTGCTGCTGCTTGCGCGCAAATAGGCGAGATGGAAATGCACAAACGGAAATGTTAAATGGGACGATAAACAGGATAAGTGGAGACACACATGGAAGAAGTAAGGTAAGAAATAAAAGAATTACGAAAATAAAAATGCAACCGCACGGGCATGCACACTCACATATCGACACGTTTCGCTACACAATGGCGCATTACATTGAAAGGGGTGGGAGGGGGGAGCAGACAGTAAGGAACCCTTTATGCTCACGAGAAAAATTGCTACTTAATTTACACATGTTTCACCTCGTCTCTTCAATGAGCGATAGGCGAACAAATACGGTGAGCCGTGAAACGAAACTATACACAAGAGGATAAAGCGTCACCCCCTTTACCCACTACTAGTAGTACACTATTCACTAATGGTCACTTGCGGCAGGTGGCCCTGTGTCACGCGCATTTATGCTCGGCAAAGCAAGTTGCTCAATTTGGTGTGACGGAGTAGTTTTGTGTGTGTTTTTTTTTGCATTTGCATGCCTATCGTAACCCGTTTTGCGCGGGGCCCGGGGAACGGTTGGTCTGTCTGTATATATGTGTGTTTGTGTGTGTGTCCGTATGTGGTAGAGTTTTTGTTTATCATTCTAATCCCTTTTTTCCGTTCGTCCTTCCACCCACCACCGGCGGTCAATGCGCGGCTGCCGGCACGCCACACAACTACCTAACACCTTTGCACGTGAACGTGAATCCCGCTTTGCTTCTACGCTCGTGTTGATCACCTCGCCGGCATCAACACGCCCGTTTTGTGTGAATCATATCATATCTTGAGTATTGGCCCGCAACATCGGTTGGTGCACGCTCGTTTGCTTTCAGCACTACTAGGCACGCGTCGTCAACGCGCTCAAATAATGGTTAAATTCGGCTGCTGGTGCGCGGCCGATGTATTGCTTCAGTCCGTCTTAGGCACTGTTGGTGCGCCGCTCCCGGCAATCGTCCCATTGGCCGTATCCTCCGGCGGCGTGGATGGTGGAGGTGTTTGTTGCTGTTGCTGCGTATTTGCCACTACTTCCGAGCCGGCCGTGGCAGCGGAGGACGACGCCGCTGACGGTTGGTGCTGTTCATCGTCATGTGCAAGCGGCTGCTGGTTTTCTTGATTGGTTTCCTGCAAGCAAACGAGAAGCGGATTAGTATTGAACACAGTAGAGTAATAGAGTTAATAAAAGAAACCGATGGCAAATAAAGATGGTAGTTGAAGAATATCTGTTGTTCGAAAAGTGTCTTGTTCAAAGCCTGGAAAGTACAGTGGCAATCGAATAAATATCTGAACATCTTGATTTTGTCTTTGGCTACTATGACTGAAACGCGGACAAATGCACTCGGGTTAACTTTTTCCTCTTCTTCGACTTAACGACTGTAGTCATGCCCGCCAAGCTACCAGCCTGCTAGGCTAATTTTGCTGGTTAGTCATTTCTAGCTAGGGGGAGACGAGCCAGTTGGAAATTTTGGTACCAGTCCTACCGCTACCGGAAGAAATATTTTGTTTTTAAACTGTACGAATCTTATGCAAAAATAGGACGCTGATCCCGATGCAGCTAATCGCTAAGTTATCTGTCCGCATCATATATAACGTTACTGAGCAATGGCAAAAAATGCTTAAAAACGTACAATACTGCAAAATCGATAAGCGATTTAATAGTGTTCAGAAAAAACAAACGTCGTTCTTTTTTTGTAGCAGATGACGTTTCTTACACCGTACAAATAACGTCCAAGAGACAACGCTTGTATCACAAAGTAATCATTTCCTCGTTTCTATTACGCTTCACCCTGTTGAGTGCATACAAACATGGTGTCTCCAAATGTAAAGGCAGCATTGGCATGGCGGCACCGAACGCAAATGTACAACTGGTTCTTGCAGCAATTGAAATCAGTTCACCAGCAGCGACGAATCTAATCTACCGAGAAGATGAACACCAGCACGTGCCTCGTGTGCCCTAGCGTAAGTGCGAGATGCTAACCATGACTTGCGGGACTTAATTTGGCTTGTTGTCGTACCGGGAACGTGTGTGTGTGCGTACATGACAGAGTGCCGGTTTGCGCGGCGCCTATAAATCTATACCGCCGGCACCTTCGGCCGGTCAGTTCGCACGCGTAAGTATCACTGATAAGTGGCGCGTGCCATCATACTGCCGAGAAAGAGACCGAGGTCAGAAAGATGGGTGCCTCCGAGGATGCCGGCGCTAGTGTCACTGCGAACGGTGCGACGATCGATATTGCCGTGCCGGAGTACATCAACGATCGGTTGATCGAAAAGTCGCTCGTGCAGGGGTTAGACGTGAAAAGGCCACGCATTGTGGAGCGCAGCATAACGCGTGCCACGGCCAACGGTGATAACTACATGAGTGATGTGTTTCGTATCGCGGTACGGTACGTCGATGAGGGCGATGGTGGGCCGCCGCCGCCAACGCGAACGCTCTCGCTTGTGGTCAAAAGTCTACCGGACACGGGCCAGCGTGGTCCCATGATCGAGGAGGTTCAAGCGTACGAGAAGGAGGTGTGCATGTTCCAGGAGATTGTGCCGAAGCTGGCGCGCATGACGAACGATACGTTCTTTGCCGCGCGCTGTTTCTATGCGTCCGATCTGCCCGAACGGTTGCTAGTGTTCGAGGACCTGAAGACGCTGGGCTACGTGACGGTGAACCGGCAGGCCGGGTTGGACTTCGACCACTGTGCGCTGGTGATGCAGAAGATCGGTCAGTTTCATGCGGCCTCGATGCGGTTCGCCGAGCAGGAACCGGAGCTGCTACGCCGCCGGTTCAACTTCAACATGTTCAATCCGGCCTACAGTGAAGTGTCGGAGCAAATGCGGACCATTCTGGAGAAGGGTCTCGAGACGCTGATCGTAGTCGCGCGTAACCAGTGGGACGGTTTCGATCAGACGATCGTGACGAAGATGGAACAGCTGGCCCCCGTCTACGTGGACCGGTTGCGCGAGTGTCTCCATCAGGACAGCGAAGCGGACGGTGGCTATCGCGTACTGAACCACGGCGATCTGTGGTCGAACAATATGATGTTCCGGTACGGTGGTGACCCGGACGCTGAGGGCCGGATCGTCCCGCAGGACGTTGCGTTTGTCGATCTGCAGATCAGCTTCTACACTAGCCCGGGTGTCGATCTAAACTATGCGCTCGCCAACTGCCCAAACTACGACACCCGCTCGCGGCTGGACGACCTGATCGAGCTGTACCACGCGTCGTTTAAGGCCACGCTCGAGCAGCTCGCGTACGCTGCCCGTCCAATTCCAACGCTCGCCGACGTACGGCGCGAGATAAGACGGATGGAGTTTTTTGCGCTCGTGTCCGTCGTCTCCATACTGCCGATTGTGCTGATGGATCAGACCGACGAGGTGGTAGCCGATTTTGAAAATCTCGTCGGTGGCGAGGACGCCGAGAAGGCGCGCCAGATACAGTACAACGGTGTAAACTATCAGCGCATCGTGCGGCCGATGCTGATCGAGTTCAATAAACGCAAACTGTTGGATGTTTAGAGTTGGACGCCCGTTGCGTATCGCCTCCACCGGTGCGGAAATGAATCAATCTAGCAGACCAGATTGATAAGATTGATACTTTCACTTGATAATGACCTTAAATTGATTGATGGCTCGACAAATATGCCGTACGATGTCGTACGAGCATAATACGTTAACAACTCTAACTCATCGTGAAATTACCGTCTATCTGATAGTGTATTATCGCTTCTTTTATCATAGTAACAAAAACAATGGGTATAACACCCCGTGGCCGTGTTCATGAATTTTCTTGTGTATACAAGAATTACCATGTAATGTGCAACAGCCGAAAGAGCCGGCCCGAGCGAACCACGTCTTCAGTTTGTTTTTATACTTTTTTTTATAGCACAACCTTATCTGTTTGTGATTCGTGCCGTTTGGCAGCCGTCGTGTCTCGCTATCTTTAGTTTGTTTAAATATTATCATAGTACTATATTACTATCGTATGACAAGTGAAATGATGATAAACACCAGTACGATGTTACGTTTTGCCCTCCGAATTGAGAAATGTCAACGTTTGTGCATGTTATAATAAAGAATTTGTTGAGACAAAGACAAAAAAACAATAACGAAAGTGACCACTTCTCCCACAATATTTCGTTTGTACTACGCACATTTGCGATCGGCATTTTTGTAATGCAAAAAACATAGAGAGGAAGGTTCGCATTTACCTGTGATTCTAAAACACGTTTTTGATGCATTGCATCCAGCAGCTCTCGCAGATGTTGATTCTCCCGTCGCAGATGTTCTCGCTCCATATCCTTTTCATTAATCTTATGCTGTTGATGGGGTTGGAGGATGGGAAAAGAAAGTGGTAAACACAGCGTACCGGTTAGTTAGTTAAGAACCGCGCGAGTGTGAAACCAAAGCAATCCACTCACCAAGAGCTGCGAAATCTGGGCGTTCAGTCCAGTAACGTAGTTCGCTATCAGATGGCACGGTACGGTAGGAGCGAGGGTTGACGCATGGAGCAGCCGGTTGCTACCGCACAGCTCCACACCCAAGGTTCCCGAGTATTTTTGCGTCATGGATGGACTCTGCAGACGGAAAGAAAACAAAAAATGCAAGGAACGTAAGTGTGACCACGTTAGTCTTTCTCAACAAACAGACCCACCCGCGCTCCTCGCTTACCTGTGTCGAGTCATAATTGTCGTTGATCTCTATGTGCGACTCGGGCGATTTCGGTGCACGACCAGCGTCGCCACCGTCGTCTAAGGTATCTACAGCATTAATACCGGCGGCTGCGGCAGCTTCCGTAAGCTTTCGCGCTTTTTCATTCTCGGCCATCAGCACAGCGGCGGCTCTGGAAAAGTAACGAAAGGGGAAAGCCAAGTCAATAAGTTTCGTATTCCATGCGCGGGGTAAGAATGTGGTCATGTGACTTACCGGACTTCATCGATCTCACAGTAGCCATCCTCGTCCTCGGTAATGTTGACGCTCTGGTCCAGATTGACCATGCCTATCGGTTGTGGTGCCGTTGTGGATGCGGATGTGCTAACAACCGGTGGCATTACGACCGATGCACCGGTTGCCGAAGGCACTGACGGGGTGGGACCGCCAACGCCGCCACCACCACCACCTATCGTCGGTACGGTCGACTCGATTGCATCTTTGGCGGCAAAGGCGCTGGTGGTGGTGGAAGTAATCGACGGAATGTGGTTGTTGGTGCTACCGCGCGCGACGCTGCACTCATCACAGATCGAGGTGGAAACGGCACTGATCTGCTGGCTCTCCGTCACTCGCGTATACTCGCTCAGGATCTCCATCAGCGTCTGACCGTAGGCGAACGCGGCCAACACGATGTCGGTCGGTTCCTTTGGTGCTTCGGGCTGGGCGGCGATGTCGGCGATCGCCTGGAAATGTTCGTCCGGCACTTTGAACATGTTGCACACGACGCGCTGCTTGCTGGCCAGCGTTTTCTGGATCAACTGGTCGTAGCGCCGCAGTTGTTCTGTGTGGTTCGTGCGAAAATCGGAACATAAAAATGACCAAAACAGGAAGACGACATTAAAAATCTAATCATGCAAGAAGAATAAGCGTACAAAAGCGGTTTGAAGAAAGCTTGCATACATTTTATTCATAATAAAAATGCAGACCGACTTTTTTATCGGTTAATATAAATGAACATGACAAAAAACTATAACAAAAAAGCGTTTACAAAGCAGAAACTAAAAAAAGCAACTTAAAAAATAAATGATAACTAAAGATACAAACAAATAATTAGACTATCTGTTATAAGGAATCGTCGGAGTGTACATCGATCCACAAAACTGATTATAAAAATAAAAAAAAACTGCCTTATCTACTAAGCACATGCTGTCGTTTCGGTCGCAAGATCTTTGTTAAAATTGGCGTTACATTTTCGAGGCGTTACAGGTTTGCGAGATGATTTTCGTTTCTAGGGTTACTGATATTGGCAAATGGAAAATTTCTCAGCATTGAGTTTAGAAGATTAATGCGAAGAAAAAAATTGGAGCGTACTTGTTACGAGCGAGATATTTTTGGATTTTTCGCATGGATGTTTAAATTTAAATATTTAAATTACTGTGAAATCTGCGCAATAGATGCACATTGTTTTTGGTATTTTTTTTGGCTAGAAGTCGTTTCGAATAATCGCGGAATCGGAAGCTATAATATAAAACAAGAACAAGATCTGATATACACATGTCTAAAAACAGTAAAACAATCCAAAAAATATCCTACAAACACACACACAAACCATAACGCTACGATAATGTAACGTGTAAGCTACGATTGATCGTTTTAAAACCTAAAGTATAGATCTAGTGCTCGCGAAAACCCATATAAAGATGAGTAATAATATATCATATAAAAAGGAAATAAAGCTAACAAAAGGGTTTGATTTGTACGTGTTAGGATCATTAGCATAAGTTGGTACAGTGATGCAAGATTGTTGCCGCGGAAACTCCCAAGAATCCCGTAAAATAAACTAAATAAGCTGCCGATCTGCACTGTGGCAAAATAAAACAAACAGCGTACATCAAAAACGCTAGTGATGAGCACTAGTAGAAGTGGTTGCAGTTGTCGCCCCCTGGCGCTGCACTGCTGTCCCTCCCCTAGTGCGCACAAAAGTTTTGGCAAACAGATTGTTTACTGGGCACGGCAGTAATAAAAGCAGAAACAAAATAAATACAATATCAAACCCGAAAATATGACCCGTTTCGTGTGAACGCATCGTTACGTTGATCGACAGTGTTTATTAATTTGTGCTTATTTGGTAGGAGGAGTTCCAGGCGATCTTTCACCAGCGTCCCCATTCACAGCAGATGGGAATGCTCGTTAAGAAGGCGAGCATGTGTTTTTTAAGCACCCTCTCCACCACCCGGTTGGAAAATAAAGGCTCTTCCCTGCGTTCGGTTCGCCTATCTTCTCGTTACTTACCCGCCGGCGTAAGGATAGGTTCCGCCGTTAGCGTGGAGCTAACGCTGACATGGATTTCGCTCGGTGCAACCAGCGAACACTGCTGCGTGATCGTTCGCGTGTTGTTCGATCCACGTCCACCGCCACCGCCCGGATACTGTCCGCGTGGGTAGTGTTCATCTTCCGGCTCGTCATCGTCGGTCGTGCGACCACCGCCGCCGCCTCCACCGCTTCCACCGCCACTACCATTACACTCCTGGGAACCGTGTCGCTGTGTGCGTTTGAACTTTTCCTTCTCCTCGTTCTCGAGATTGTCTTCGGTTTCGTTGGCACTGGAACCGGGTGCACCGGTGCTGCCAACACCTCCCGGACCGAGCGATAGACGAGATTCATCCGAGGGACGGCCAGTATGTGTGTGCCCCGCGCCCTGTCCGGCACTGCCATGGGAGGCACTGTGCGGACCACCACCGGTCGGTCCCGACGGATGATGCTGCTGCTGGTGACCGCCGGCGCTGCTGCTGACCGCACGGCACTGCGTATCCTTGCGCTCTAACCGCTCGATCGGGGTCGACGTTTGTTCGATCTTCTGCGTCTCGGTGACGGTTTCGAAGCTGTCCTTCGGTGGATGACCGGCACCACCGCCAGCGCTGTCGTCTCCGTATTCGTGCGTTCCTTTGGTACGTGCTTTATAGGCATCGGCGGCATCGGAAATGTGCTTAAACCATCTGGTGGAGAAGAATACAGAGCAGAAACGGAACGGAAATTAGACAGGCCATGCATTGCGGTTTTCATTTTCCCTACAAAACAAAGGTGAAGCCCTGGCGTTACAGTTAGAAGAACGATACGGTTTGCCTTTAACAACATTTTAAATGTTTCCTCGCACTTGCATATGTTCTGAAGTGAATTTTTATTCGTTTTACTTTTAACACGCAATTAATTCATCAAAATAAATAAGACTTAAAAAAATATTTTAAACAACAGATAAAAAAGAAACAAAACAAGTAAAACAAAATAAGAATTCACGGTGCTAAGAGTAAAAGAAATGATAGCAAAGAAAAAAATAACTTCAAACACAAGGTATGCCTTATTCTGGACATAAACCGTGTCGCTTCGAACATGTAACGCTGTTACCCATTTATTGGTGGATTGAAAGTGAGCGAGAGATTAAGTAGTTTTCCGAATGGTTGGCATGAAAGAACATCAACATCTTTTTCTTCAATTTATTTCCCCGTCGTTTATCGCGTCGTTTGACGGTTTGAACAAAAACTTAGCCAATCTTTTGGATTGCTTGAGTCAAAATTTTATGCAACATTTTGCAAAACTATATTCGAAAACCCAAAAATGTCACGTCCACTTTCACTCGACCACTGAACAGGATTTCGTTTCCACACTTTTACCCCTTTTTCGCTTAAAACTATCAACAGCACAGTGTGCTGTGCCTCTCCACCTGGAAACGAGGGACGGCCGCCGGATCGGTTCACCGCCAAGGCTGCCGCGGCGTTTGGCGTGATGCTTCGCGGAACCACCGGAACCGGCACCACCATCGTCGAAGCGAAGCTCGGGCAGACAGTGGGCCACCTCGGCGGCAATGCTTTTTCGGCGCAACCGTCCCGTTACCGTCGGCACTGTTAGGTTCATCATGGTTTCCGTAGAATGTTTTTCACGGTATGAGGGCGCTACCGACCACCGCCTCCTATCGGGTGGGGTTCATTTTAACGGAAGCCGTCGTTTGCTCGCTATTAATGTCACTTTTTAGTTACCGGTGATGTGAATAATTGATTGTCTCACTTTCCAACGCACGGAGAAGGATGGTTCGAGCGTGTTGGACGCCCGTTTCACACACGTTCCACCTGCTCGGTGGACGAAGGATTTTCAAGGATAACGCTTTGATGAGTTCGTATTTGAGCTGTAGTTTCACGGGTGGACCGAATTAAAAATGTATGTACGTTAACGCGGGCAACAAAAAACAGGCCTGCTTCGTTTCCATGCTTACAAAAAATCCACCATGCCCGAGTGCCATGGACGACTAGACTGTGGGCAATTAAAATTTGCAAATACCCACTGTGTATACCTGTGCGCTTGCTTGGGGGAAGTTTCGAGATTGTGTAAGCACACAAACCATTCCTGTGCGTTAGGTAACACAACGGGCGTAAGTCCTCATGGTCAATTCCACAATTATCTCCCAGGGTGGATGAGTATCGTCCCCACCACCACGCTGCGGACACGTTGTCGATGCGCGCGATATAGAACAGTTCTTCCGGTTGCCCAACCGTATGGGTTGTGTGTCGTTATCGGGCATTAAATTGTAACGCCTCTTTCAGGTACTCTCTCTCTCTCTAAATGGGTTTGCATAACGACACTTATAATCGACACAAACAACGTAACTTTGTAAGCACGCGCAAGCAACGAACAAAGCTACGTACGTCCGTACATCTTTACGAGTTTCAAATTTGGTAGCAGACTCCTCTAGACAGCAAAAAAAAAACACAAAAACAAAAAGATCGCACCGTAATTCAATCAGGCAGGGCTGTGAGCAGCAACTGCCCACCAAATGCTTCCATTGCGTGGCCGCACAAAAGGTTCTGGTGAAACGTGAAACTTTGCCCGTCGACAGAAACCGTGTGGCACTGAAGAAAAAAAAACGCTTTGTAACTGATAACCCCGCGAAGCGTCTCCAGTTCCAAAGGACTCGCGGCAATCAAGATGACTTTTGGATACAACAGCGACAAAAATCTACGTTTGGACTTTGAAATATCAGTAACAAGACAAAAGGGCCCCTAGTTTGACTTTTGTTGCGAAATTTCTTCTCGGTGACACTCGCCCAACGTACCAATGGGGATGAAAACAACTTCGGCGGACGTGCGCTTTCGACCACACGAATCGGTGGAGGACCAGCAGCGGGCAAACCGCAAACGAAAGTGAAACTCAAAACGATGCTAATCAATTGTGAGAGTGGGGAGGGCCCCACCCCCCGTATCGATTCTTCCGAATGTCCCGCGAAGTCCCGCAGCACTTTCACGGGCGGATTGTGTGTGTGTTTTTTTGTTGTTGCTTCTATCATAACGTGAGATCCGAAATGAAATCCGATCGGCGGCAATACGCTCGTGGTTGCGAGCGTGTGTGCAATGGCTAGTGACGCGAGCGCGCGCTCAGTGTCGTTTGTAATTGTGTCTTATTATCGTGTTCCTCTCGTGTCAACTCGCGTAATTTGTAACGAGAAGGATCTATGCTCGAATGATTCTGTTAGGGGAGGGAGGGGGAAGGCATCATTAAGTTGTCAAGAAGTTGCGGTTGAATTGTACACGCCGGAGATGACCGAGGAAGGAGACGCTAGCATTTTTGTTTTGCACGCCATAAACCATAACAAAACCCATATCCTTTCCCGGTACGTACGGGTGCACGTCCCGGAATGTGTGGCAAATCGAAACTTGCGCTCAATTCCCAATACGGGACACGGTACACTCACCCACTCGCTGACTGCTATTGTATGGGGTAATTGAATGTTTATCGTACTGCAACAGGCATTCTAATTGTTCAACCATTGACGACCCGGCTCGTGCTATGCTCCACATGAGCTCCGGTTTCAGGGTCGCCAGGTGACTGCGTTGACATGTCAATAACGCTAGCATTGTCTTCTAGCATGCCCCCTGTAACTGCCGCGTTTGCATAGACTAAAGCGAATTGATATCGCGTATCAACTGCGGGCAATTTGGTTTCGCCGCATTCAACATTCAATCACTTAGCGTTGCGCCCGAGGTCGAGCCATGCCATTTCATTCGCTTTACACACGCCAACGGACGGACAGACAGACAGGGTGCCCTGCCTACCTCCAATTACACTAAAAAGCTGGGTCAAAAACAAACAATATGCGATCGGTTTTGCAAGCGATCATCTCGTATCACACACCAACGCGGGACGTTCGTTTGAAACGGTTTGATTGATTTTTTTTTGTTTCCCATCAAAGCAGTCGTTTGCTCGTTATCCCAAAGCGCAAACACCATTATGCAAAATACGCCGCCCGCCAGCTTGGATTCGGTTCAGCAGCATATAACCATTGCTTTGAAGGAAAGAAAAAAAAACAACCCATTTTTTCGTGCTAATTATTCACCAGAACTCTGTTTTACTGACCCTTTTTTTACGGTTTAACTCATCGATATCGGCACGCACTAACAATTTTCCCCACCCACGGAATCGCTCCGTTCGCCTACGCTAAATCTGCACGTATACAAAACTGCTCCCAGTGTGTGTGTGTGTGTGTGTGTTTTCAGCCCAAATGGAGCGCGCAAACATTTTCGCTCTACAAAAAAAAGAAAGAAAATTATGACGATCGGGAAAATCGGTGGCCGGCAACAGCGGTCGGGCATCAGTTCTTGCTCTAATCGCACCGCACTCCTTCCGTCTCTGGCACTGTCGGACGGTTCGATCTCTAAATAACGTTTGAAAGATGTGTGTAAACAAACACGGTACACTACTGCGGACATCTCTCGTTGACCCAAACGGAAGGAAGGCAAAACGCATTTCCACAGCCAGCCGCGGCAAAGGCTGATTCGACGGCTTTCCAAAACATCCCACCGTCGGTCACATTTTCACACCGCATCGAGCACACCCACATTGAGCGTCCTTCTATTTTGGGGGTACACAGCGTAGGACTTCACTCATTCACTCGCCTTCACTATTTTAGGCATTATTTTAAAAGCACGAATTTTCCTACTTTTTTCACAAAATTTCCAGTATCACTGGGCTCACTGCGTCAAACTTGTCCAATTAACCGGCGGCGCTCGATTTCACAAACAACACGCACGCTATATTGCCGTGTAAACACCGTTGCGCGTCCACTAAAAAACCGCCCAGGTGAAGCCACAAGGAAGCCACACTGGTACCGGCGCCCCGTCCGGTTTTCACACACTCTCGGGGAAAACTGAACCGCTGCTGCCGGCTGCCGAACTGTCTTATAGGGTCGGTTTGTCTCCACTTACTGCTCTTGAGCGCTGCGGATGATGACGCGCTGGCAAAGGGCACAGCCAACCCGAACCGAACCCTGCGCAGTTTTATCTGCCGCTCGCAACTTTTCGCTTTCTCGCCGGTCGTGTGCTGTTGCGCGTGCCCGTCCGTTTCGCTCGGTTCCTTCGCACACCGAGAGCGGTGTCCGACGATCGAATGACGATGATGAGTGTGATGTGCGGAGAGCAGCAGCGTTTGTCGCATATATGAGCCTTAGAATAGTTGCGTAGATTTTTTTTTGTAATTGAAGTAATTAGAGTCGAGCTTGATGCCTTTTGGACCATTTATGGGATCGGTTGTTGAAAACAAAATGATTTTCTTTTTTTTATATACAAAAAGAAACGTACCGATTCTGAATGAGATTTGCCCTTAAACATGGAGCATGAAGGTATTAATAATAACAATGGCTAAGCTAGTTACTAAAACATACAGCAGGCGTTTCTTATCAGTTGGCTTCAACTTCATTTTTACACCAGTACGGTTAAAAATTCCAACCTGGACTAACACTTCTGAATCATTTGACAGTAATAAACTATTAAATTTAAACAATGAAGTTATTGCGTGTAAATTCACAATAAATGTCGCTAAATTTGGTAATTCCAATTGGCATTAACATTGTAATATATTATTTAGCTAATAAGGTGTGTGTGATTTTTTACCTTCATCCCTACAGTAGTCTCCGATGCAGGGGAGTTGAAGCAATTTATGAAATTTTACCACAATAAAAAGGGAAGTTCAATTCGAATTAAAGGCAAAAAACAAATTGTGCGGCAATATCTATTTATATACTGATTATATATTTACCTCCGAATACTTCGTGACTTGTAAAATTTATGTTCACTCGCCCGAAAAGAAAAAGGTTTATAATTGTAATCAAAAGTATGAGGTTGATTTCATAAAAGTTTTTTAATGTTACTGCTGTGTGTTCCGGTTCGGTGGAAAAATAATATTTACGAAACAAAAACATAAAAAGTACACAATTTTTGCGATCTACAAAACGGCTCGCTCACATCCAACAGTATAGCACTGGAAGTATTCTTTCTTTCCTTGTGTGCTAGGGAGTGAGAGAGAGAGATAGTGTAAACTTTTCAGCGTGCTGTTGCTATAATTTTGTTTTCGTTCGATTTCCGTTTCCCGGCTGAGTTGGTTGGAAAATCCGGCTGGAAGAACCTCGACCTACACAACGCAAGTGGTACATACACATCTCACGCCGAACGGAAGAAATGAAAAAGCCACATTAAAAGTAAGAACTCGCCCCGTGTGGATATTACGTGGTACACACTTCGATACATACACACCAGCAGAGACAGTCACGTACGGAGCCGGCGTTCGGTTTCTTTTCGGGTATAAATTATTTTGACTAGAGACCTGATCTCCGTCGTGGGTGGATGTTCGATCACGCGTTAAAGTACATTTGCAACACATCGTTGCTTTAGCACGAATTTGATGTCTTTCTCGAATCGTGCTCTGCTGAACGCCACGTTTGCGTTGGTATGATCATACTCACACACACACGCACATAAACTCGCGGCGAACTTCTGGCTCCACTGTGCAAGCAAAGCAAACAAAAGTGAGTTTTCCGCAAGGAAAAATCAGGACACACCTCCCTTGGGATCTGGCCGCGTTGATGGCGTGATGTTGCCGCGCGTGCACGTTGCCGTTGCCCGTTGGCCAAACAACGATGAAACGGGCAGGGTCATATGTGTGGTGTGTTGCTGTGGCGTACTTGACCTGGCTCTTTTGCTTTCCCTGTATTATGGAACAGATGCTGGTGCGAGCAGTGGGTGGATCGGGACGTGTTTGCATGTTGATCCAAAGCGTTTCCCGACCTTCCGTGCCGTGCCCAACGGAACTTGGGCGCAATCAAGCCTCTGCTTAATGTCTTTTCACACTTTAGATTTGGTGAGTAGGTTCTGCGGATCCGTTTCATCATGGCCATCGATCGATTTGATTAGTATTTGTACGCACCTACCCCACCATGTCCAAACTTCTCGTCCTCCGTTCGTCGAGCGTTTGTATTTTTGCTAAGATTCTGTTTTTAAGCATATATGCGCAGTTTGGTTATCAAATTTACGTGAAATTTTGCGTAGCGCGTGGAAGCTTTTCCTAACATTTTAATATTAAATATCAGTCGCAGGAGTGAAAAACATTGACCAAATTTAAGAAAAATTATCTCCGTTAAATATTAAATAATTTTAAATTTAGTAACATATTGCGTCGGTTTCTACCAATTGATACTGCTTTATTAGAAGGTAGCGCCATCTGTTGACGGGTAGCGTGAACAAAAAATTATGTCCGTGTCCAATGAAACGAACGTTTTGCGAGACATTTTAATGTTATGCTCGTTATAAATAAATGCTAAAAAAAACTTCACCCTTTTAGAACACGGGAAAAGTTCGTTTTAACAAAATTTTCCATTTGTTTCCTTCGCTACCGAACACCTTTAGCGAACTTCTCGGAAAGTGCTTTCTTTCGGTGTTCGTGGGTCGGTCTGGTCTTCGTCATCCTGTTTTGTTTGCTAATCATTTCTTCTAGTGCCCCTTTTCCCGGAGGTGTATTCTTTCATCTAAGAAAAGCCAAACAGCAGCATCCGGCAACAACACAGAAGCGTAAGAAAAAAAAAACAAAGCAAACCAGGCACGAATGGATCCGGTGGGCGAATTTCATGCTCTATGGGACGGAAAATTAACGAAAAACTGGCATTCCGGGAACCGAGCACTGTTGAAGAGCAAACGCGATGTTAAAGCTATCACAGCTTTATTTGTATCCATTTATGAAAATAATATCCCAAACATGTTGTCATTTGTCTACGTACACATCACCGCCATAAGTTGGTACACCAAGGTTCGAATGTCTGACTAAACGTAACACCTAACCGGTGACATTGAAACACAACTCTATGATATCATTTTCTCTGCACATTGCTTAATTGCACGTGTTTCACCTATGTTCGGTGTCTCTGATGATGCTCAATGTGTTGCTTCCGTTTATCGCTTAATAACTGAAGGAGAGAGCCGGACGAACTAGAAACAAGCTGCAAGTATGCAATGCTGCTGATGCCCTTTCCATCGCACACACACACACGTACCCAAACGAGCGGTGCGGAGAGGGCAATGGTCAGTAGATGAAACAATAACTGAGTCGCGCTAATGAAGGGCCACAGACGCGCAACTACGGCACATGATGTTTCTGTCGCCGCATCAGCTCATTGAACAGTGCTCCGCGTGGAAAACCCGTTTCCGTTGGCTTCGGTGTACGAAGAGAGAAAGTGCCACAGCAGTATCATCTATTTATTTAAGAAAAACGTAAACGATTTGTTGATTTTTTCTGTTCATATTATCTCACCAGCTTGAAGGTGAGTTTCAAAGTTCAACATATCTTCGATGTTCGACAATATTGCTCACGGCGTTTACCGATGAGTAACGGTAGGGAGCAACAATGGTTCAAAGAGTAACATATTGGTTTGTTGTAACCGAAATTCTGGCCTTTGTCTTTTTCTTACATCAAAGCAACCGAACCGTACCCTAAATATATCCAGCCCAACAACGGCTGCTAGCAGACTAAGCATGATTCATGCGTATCGGTTTTTCTTTCAGGGCGGGAAAAAATTGGCAACTAAATATAACTCCTCTCGCAACGGTTGTCGTTCGTTGTCGCGACATGCCCATATGCGTCTAATGAGTTGTGTTCATTGGATTGTAAAAAGGAAGGTATATGCGTGTACGGGGCGCATATTAAAAAGGGTATACATTGTTATACAGCACTGAGTTAAGGGTTGAATTGTTGCTTTAGGTGTAATGAGGTCAAACTTTATAGCACACACAACCAGCCTTTAATTGTTCTTTTGTTGTCGGTGAAAGAGTTAGTGTTGAAAAATCAAAATCAATCGAAATAACTCGGTACGAGTTTATATATAAATCTGACTATTGAAGTAAATGTTAAGTAACAACTAAAAAATCTTCGACTTGTAATGTAAATCATGTTGAACTCTGCGTCCGTGAACTTGTCGCTTGGTTTAGATAGCATGATGGATGTTTACTATGCGTTAAGATAAAAGATAATGTCACGCTGTTCATCGCATCGCTCAAACAATGCAGTGCTCCGTCGAGGTGATGTAAGGTCTTGCATAAGGTCTATGCCTATGAAGCGCTCGCCTCATCACCTTCGAACAGTTCAACACCATTTGAATAACGGTTGCTATCCCAATTCTAGCGACTTGCATGTAAAAAAAAATGCAATTTGGACTTCCCGGACACCGTCCTTTGGAACTCTTGCGAGTATTGTTATTTAAATTCTGAGGCTACACATAACGGGAGGCCGAACTAAACCATCGTCATGTTGGAAAAAGTGTTTGTATTTAAGGATTTTTTTTTTCATTTCGCAATGGTAAGGTTTCTACTCCGAAGAAGTCATTGAACTCTAAATTTAATGTACATATTTAGACGACCCAGCAAACTCCGAATTGTCTATAATATAATCACTGTAGGATTGTCAACATTAACTCTTCTAATAGAGTTTACGAAATCCGATCCGATAAAGAAACGTTTCAATCCTCATCACTCCAAGGGAAATTAAATTTACCCTAATTGCGATTCCAGAATAAACAGCTTATGTGACTAAAACTTTCCCCAGATGTGACTAAAACTTTCCCCGTCACTCATAATTTGTTTCAAATAAAATAAACTTGTTTCAACGCCGAAAAAACTTGATCATTTCACAGAGAGTTTTAAAGAAAGTATTTGTAGTTGAACGGTATATACCCGAAAGTATTTATATCAAACTAATACAACCTGCGGTATGATCAGAAATGCATTACTTACGTTTTGCACTCGGTGCTGCTCGGTGCGGTCAGTTCCAGCATCTGCGAGACGTTGGTGTTGATCAGGAAGAACGTATTCTTATCGACGGCGCTCTGTCGCACCAAGATGAGATTGATTTTGGTGATCGGATTAAAGCGGCCCTCGGCGTACTTGCTTTCGCTTCCGCCGAGCCCGGGACTAGAGTGATACTTAAGAAGATATTTCTCGTCCTGGTAGTAGAGAGGAGTGAAGGGGAAATTGAAAAAAACACACAACGTTAATATCGTTTGTGTAACTAAAACAAGCCATCCCAAACACTGACCTGCTTTTGCAGCAACACCATGATATCTTCGAACAGCAGTCCGTGCAGTTGTACACCTGGATTCTTTTTCATAGTTAAAGGCCCATCGTGGATTAGCTTACGTACGGTAAGATCAATATTCTGCATGGAATGGAGCAAAAAGAAATGATTATCAGTAAAACCGTCTGCAAGCGTACCATCGGATCGTAAACCCAATGGCATTTATTGTTAAATACCTACCCTAAATTCACTAGAACCATCCTTGTCCAGCCCACTCTTATCGAGTTTGCGTTGGATTGTTAATAACCTTGAATAAAGAAGAGACAAACATTTTAATTCAAACCACTCTCTGGCCTATCCTTACGCGCATCGCTGACACTCACTTATGCATATCCTCCTCCGTGCGCACCGCCTGGTTGACGTGGTCCAGTATCCGTTTGGCCGACTCGTGCGACTTCCGGATGGCAAGTGCCTCGCCCTCGTTCTGCGGCGTGCTGCGCACGGTAAAGTTGTACAGGTTGTCGAACAGCAGCGGATACTTGGTCAGTCGCTGCAGTGCCGTCGGCAGCAGGTCCTTTAGCTGCAGGCGTCGACATGCTTTGTGAGATTCCGCCTTCGTCAGCAGTCGTTGCAACTGTTCATCCTTTTTCCGGCGTTCCTTCAGCGCCTCCAGGGCGATCTGTTGCCGGGCGCAAAAATGTGCCGCATGCTCCTTCAGCTCCTCGCCAATTTGTCCATCGAACTGGAAGGTGTGAAAATAGATTGGGTAAGATTCGTTTTTAGTGTGCGGAACGCAAACATGTTAATGTCATGACGAATAGAAAATTGTTTACTCTGGCGATGAGTCAAAGGTATCGAATCGTCGTCCTTTTTTGAGTTTTTTTTTTTTAAATTCGACAATCTCGCAGATATTGAAGCAAAACATTTTAGTTGACAATCGGCTTTTGTTGAGGAATTAACCGTTTCGATTCTAATCTTTTAATCTAGGTTTGCGTGATAACTCTTTTATATTATTAGGAAAAAATCCAAAAACACATCACAAAACACTTTTCATCTCCTACTGACTCACGCCCGTGCGGCATCGGTACATTCACCACTTACCATTGTTAACAGCAGATCGCCTATATCACGTACGACGTTGGCGTGCTCGCTGCGCCGCTGTTTGAGCTTGAGCTCGAATGCGGTATGGAGATCTTTCAGGTGGATCAGCGAGTGGGGAAACAGTAGGTTCAGCAGCTCTAGCGGCAACGCGCCGGATTCCTGCAGCGGCCGCATGAAGATGCCCTCCAGTAGCCTCAGCGTGCGGACGTGATTACGCTCCGTTTGGTAGATCTCTGTGGAAGCGAAACAGAGCAGTTATAGCGCGAACAACAAACAACACAGCGCGGTAACACGCCAACAACTTACCATTGATCACCTCCTGGCGCTTCTTCTCCAGATCACTGATCGAGGAAAGGATTTCCGGCGGTATGTTTGAGCTCCAGTCCGCTTCCGGCTCGACCGTGCCCTCGTCCTCGCTGTCGATCCATTCGCGGGCGGTAGGAACAGTAAGACCGCCGGGGCCGCTGCTTCCCGTGCCGCTGACACCGTGCGACACCACACTTGCGCCACTGACGGTCGATGCACTCGCGGGCAGCACACCACCCGGCGAGTGCGTGGGGTTTACACCACTGACGGCTCCTGCTGGACCAGCCGAGGAGCCCGCAGTCGTTGCACCGCCGCCGCCGACCGCCTCCAGCGAGGTCGAGCGGCTGTCCAGTGCCAATGGAAGACTAGATGTGGAACTGCTGGAATAATTGTTATTGGCCAACGAGGATGCCTCATTTTGTTCATCACTGCATTGGGAAGAGAAAGTGAACAAGACAAATTAATTGCATGTAGTGATTGCGTTTTACGTGAACCATAAACAATACTGCGAAGTTATTCCTTCGCACTCAGTATATTTTGAACATATCCGTGATCCGTGAAGCGTCTATTTGAATGAACCAAAGTAACGTTTGGCATCAGTATGAAGTTTTCATGCGAATGTCGTTAACCCGTCTGCCCAATTATTTATGCAAATTGCATTAGATTCTGTCTTCTAACCTTGAATTTAGCAAATGATCGAACGTTCCGCGATGCGGGTGACATTGCCGTATGTCCCCTATAATTGTGATAGCCCCTTCAATAGCGCCACTGTTGCCGATTGCGTTAGAAATGTAAATAGGTCATAGAGACAGATCGATCGAGTGTGTGGCATATGGCATCATCCGCTTCGTCTATGTCAACTTAAAATCTTCGAGTATTTTATGCTTCATATTCTGTGAAATTATTCGTATGAAAGAAACGTATTGGTGATAATAATCCATGAGTTTAACATTATTCTCCGACTTTAATTTAAATTTGTTAAACCAATATGTTTATGACCGAATCTTCAAACCATAAAGCGTAATACAATTAGTATTTGATCACCTTCAATCATCAAAGAACAGACGAATGGGGGTTTTCTGTTGTGTAAGTGTATACTGTTTACTGAACCTACACTACCTCGAGTTCTACCATAGCGGATGAGCAGTAAAGATCCGTCCCGCATACACGTTCCGTGTGGTTCTCCGCACATAAACATGCAGTAGAAAATACACACATGCGGCAAGCACAAACACATACACAGGACCAATGGAGGTGCATGGTATTCGATGTGGACAAGCCGTACAACTGACTTTCTGTTCTTCCGGGTTTCTAATTTCTCTAAAATATCTTTGTATGTATGTGTTCATTTGCTTCACGTGATAATCGTTTCGCCCACGCGTTGTTCTCTTGCTTCAGGTGCAACGAGCGCACCACACACATATGCCATTATATCTGCGGTTTGCAGTCTAATCCCTTGTTCTCATACTAATCAGCACAGCGCAGTCAATTAGAGGCCAACCGGCGAGTGTAGGTGCCGTCTTCCTTCCTTTCGTTCCTCGCTAATGTTGCTGTGGACGCAAACCCTGTGCATATCATACCATTCCCGTATGCAAACTTGAACCACAGAGCACAGAGCAACGTTTGTCACCAAACAACGTAAACGTTCCTCCTCAATCGCTCCGCTTGCTGATGGAACTGACGAAAAAAAAAGAGGTAAACAGGTTAAGAACAACTGCAATAAGGTACTGCGCTACCGCCACTATCTACACTTCTGTTGGCTCGGAATAGCCGGGACAAATGCGGTGGTGGTGATCAGCATATGGTGAGCAATATTTCCTTTCTTGCAGCCACGTACACACAAGCGCGCAAGATTTGTGGTCATTTCATATTTGTTTGTCGGATATTTTGTTTCACCTTTACTCACCGCTAAAAATGTACTATTTATGGAATTGAAAAACCGCACACATGCACTGGCCACCCCCGTATACATTTCTTCTTCCTTCGAAGGTGAGGAGGATGGAGGCAACAACGAAAAAATCGACAACCACACGATGGGTAAAATTCGTTCCTGTTCCAACCCCAACCAACTTCGATACCCATACGAAAGGCACTACCGAGAATCCAGAGAGCAGGAAATAGATAGAGAGAACCGGAGGGAACGGGTTTTGAATCTCACTGTATCTACCCACCGTCCCGAGTTCGAACGAATATCCCTGGCTGTGCAAACAACATCGCCTGTCGACATCATCATCGCCAGCATTGGAACCTGTGTGTGCTTGTTAAAGTTGCTCTCCATGAACAAAAATCAATGATCCACACCTATTCTTTTTACAATTCATACAGTGCGGTACGGAGTGCATCGCAGTCGGAACGATGAATTTCGTTATATGAACCCAATTACTGTTAATGGTATATTTTAGCAATACGTTCACACCGTTTCTTGTTAAATGAATTAAAATAAATAACTTTTTTAAAGAAATAAATTAAAAATTTGACTGCATCTAATTTAAATTTAGGAGACTTGAAATAAAGCATATTCAGTAGCGCGATGGTGAAAAACAGAGGATAAATAGATTTAGTAAAAAATCAAATCCAGAAACAAGCATTACTGATACCTGTAGTATGTGGCGCCATCTCTTGGCTTGTGGCATAACTATGGACATGTTCAGGACGTATAACTTATTTCGATATTGATTTGAGGGGATATGAGATCCAAAGCAAATACTTTGTTGCAGAACGTTCTGGTGGATCTTCCCAAGTGGTAGCAATATTTTTTAAGTGTATTTCGTTGATATATTAACTTTTTCTTTACTTTAGTTACATCGATCGTAATCGCTTGCAAGCAACAAAAAAAACTAGCTAAGGCTAACTCACGAGCGATGTAGCTCCAAAACCTGGACGGCACTGTATGCCACCGCCCGCGTCGCGCGAATGGGGAGACGACAATAAAATCCATTTCCTACGAAAGGATGGTGACCATAAAGGCGTTGTTGATAGAGGAGGAAGGAAACTTCATTAAAACCGGCGTTTTACGTACACCTTTCCTACCACACACCAACCCAGCAGGGACAGGGAATTGTTCCTATGGTTTCGATCCGGAGAAGGGAATCTAACGAATGGACGATCGCACTATCACCGCCAACCAAAGCCATCCCTACGGCGCTTTTTTTTTACCCGCCGGCTGTGCTGCTGTGAAGGCACCCGCTCTTCTTGTGCCACCGTCCGCCTCGCGCCAACGGCAAACTTTGTTGACATTTGTGTAGCCGTGTTCGTTGGCTCGTGCATTGTGGTGGGGTTGCATACATCCAGGCGCAGCAACTATTTGGGACGCCTCATTTATCATCGAGTTGAGTTTCCGTAGAAAGGACTCTTTGGGTTTTTTTTTTAATAAAAAAGCAGACACATGAGGGAAAGAGATCGCTGACAGCTCGCAGGAAATGGAACGTGCTTGATAATTGGTTTCCTTCAGAATCGCATACATACACACACACACAGGAAGCAAGGAATCGGTTTTGATCCTGGCTCTACCCCAGCTTTTTTGTGCTGCGATAAAGACATTAAAAAATGATAACCACCCGCACGCTGTATTTCGAATGAGAAAGCACCATTTGCCATGTGGTTGAGGTTGTTTTCCACGGTCGTAAACATTCCTGGGCGCATACAAACAAGCACACACACCCTCCGTTCTCTCTTTCTCTTTCTCTCGCTCTATCTCGAGCGCGCTAGCGTTTGGATAAGCGTGACAAGCGAAAACCGAAGGAACGGGTATGTTAGATTTTGTTTTGGCGTTGTGTGGTGTTGTGTAGTTACAAAACGCACTTCCTCTTTCGCTCTGCTGCTGTTTACATTACAAGGGGGCTAAACCTCGATGGAAATCCAATTGGAAAAATACCCAAGCCAGTAGATTTTAACTTCGGACTGCAGATATTGCTTGGCTTGTTTTCTTAAATTGGACGAGTTTTGCTGCGAAGGGGATGGGGGGCAGGTGGGTGTCTGGTGAGGTAGGTTCTATTTTTTGTACAATGGTTTGAGAAGAAGAAAAAACTTCGTACGCACTGGAGACCACAAGCGAATTACTATCGTGGGGTATAGAATTTCCCAAGGTTAGGTAAAATTGCGCCCCTCGTACTCGTTCGCATTAGGGATCGCCATCGTTTCGCTCACATTCTGATCGCACACAATATTCTCTGCACATCTTCTTCTCTACCAGGAAGGGAAAGGGGATGTGAAAAATAAATAAATTCACTCAAAACTTCAACACCGAAACACGGTTTCTGCGATGACGCTTCGCAAGCCGATTTGAAGCGAGTTTTCTTCACATTGCATCCGTGAGTGACCCCGCGCACTCGTGTACTCGAAGATTGATGATTAGTATTGAAATCAAACACTACACCTCCTTCAGAGCGCGCTTTAACTTTAACTATTAGCGAATATTTGGTTTCACAGCACAGCGGCAACGGCACTCACAGGCACGGTGAACTGGGTCCGCCGGTGGAGAAGGAAGCAGATTTGACCCGCGCCAGGCGGACGGACCGTCGACGCATTCCTGGCAACACCGGACGGGAACTGGCGGGCAATTAGCAGCGAGTGTAGAGCAGGTAAAGTAAGTAAAAAGTGTAACCACTGCCGGACGGACACCGGATACCGCGCACGTGAACACCCCGCTGGACCACTACCACCACAACAACAACAAAAATGCGCGCGCGCACACACCACCAGCAATATCCCTACAGCCAATGTCTACTGCGCTACACCACTAACCGCGGCGTACTATCGGCCAGTGTGCTACTGGCGTACTACTACTACCCATCGTCGTGCGCTAGTTCCGCTCTCGGACCGGGAGTTGCCGCTCGAGCAGAGCGGTCGTCGTGTTCGATGTGGGTTGTTGTTGTTGCTTCGATCCATCTGGACTGGAGAAGAGCGCATGTAAAAACCAGCAAGCTAAAACAGAAGAACAAAAAAAACACACCCAACTCGTCCAACGAAAGACGAGCAAGCGTGAAGTCATGAAGCCGATTGCGGGTGGGTGAACCGAACGGTGTGCGAGGAAAGGAAAAGCCGTATTTTCTTGCCCTCATCGGCGCATCGCCGATACTGCCAATCTACTCCGAAACCGTCCGTTCGGAAGGCCGGCTGGAGGAGCAGGCGGTAAACAGCTCTCCGAACGCGAGCACACACACACACACACACACCACCACCGAGACCGAGCGACCGACTGACTGACCGACCCACCGCCGAACAAACGGGCGTCTGTCATTTGCTGGAAACGATAACCGTAACGCGACTGTCATTTGTGTCCGACCCGACCGGATCGGGACGAACCAGTAGAGCGAGGGTAACGCGCGCGCTTTCGAGTTACAGGTGAGGAGAGATGGGTATTATATATACGGGCTAATTCACCTGCAGGGAAAATTCCATCCAACTTGCCATCGACCACTGCATCATGCGGAAGATCTTGCTAGATCCCTGGTACGATATAAGCGAAGGTCCTGCCGACGTGTCATTGTAATGTAGTTGGCCGAATGTACATTTAATTGCTCTCAAGTAGCAGGCAGCGGGCGTTTATGGCGCGAGCATTCGCAAACGTAAAAAGGTAATCACCAGAAGTGGGTCAATTATCTTTGCAATGCAATGCAGCAATGAGTATACCACTTTCAAATGTATATTGCATTCGTTCTGGTTCAAGTTCAGTATGCAATAGGAATCGGTTCAAGTGGCTCATTCAATAGGAATTGGTTAGAGTTAACGCATGGAATCCATCGCATGAATTTGGTTGTTCGTTTTGTCATGCAAAATTTTGAAAAAAAAAAATAATTAACGTCCGATAACACTCTAGAGCAACAAGTAACGTTAAACGATTTTGTTCAGGCTAGTTTGACCACCGTGAGTGAGTCATTTTTCTCCAATTAGATGATTTACCCTAATGGATTTTCACGACAATATACATGGTAATTCTAACATTATTCAAGAATAATTCAGTAAACTCAAATAGTGCCTCCGTTTTACGTTCCTTATTTGCTAAAACAGCTGTTCCACGGTAGAAAAGTAATCGAAGCAACGATGTTTTCCCGCGTTTTGAAAAACTAAAAATAATGTTACAACATACTTCAAAACCTAAGTATGATTGTATTTTGTATACTATCTAATATACAAAAAAGAAAAGTGTGAAATAACACACATTTTCCAATGTTTTTTTTTGTTCTGACTGATTTACACTCCTTAATTCGCAAAATAAAATCTTACAAATTACTGGGAATTAATCTCAAATGCATAAAGTGACCTGAAAATCCGTTTATAAGATTTCAAACAATTCCTAATTTTTTGCATTTGCGTTTTAAGTATTTAAAGAATCAGTATCAGGTACTATCACAAATTATATTTTATTTTTAGAAATTATTTTTTAAATTTGTATCCATTGTTTTTTTTTATTTCTGATAAAATTTCAGCTAAAACAAGTTTAGAGAGAATTAATTTTGCACTCTAAAATAGATAAAAACGAACTTAATTTATTTTAATTTACTACTTTTATTTACTACTACTACTATGTTTGACATAGTATGTTTCATGCCAAAATGACATTGATAGTATTGGTTGTTCAACGCTTTGGATAATATATTTAACAAAGATTAATCGAAAACGATCATCGCAAACATTCGATGATCCAAAAATTGCAAAAACTCAAAACAATCAATACTCACAGAAGTCTAACCTTGTCTATTAATAGTTAATGTTTTGCATTCTTTTGACACTATCAAGCTAAAACGCTCCACATCAAGCAAATCCACTTCAACGAACAGCGTCAAAACCGTGCTTAAATGCGTGAAAAAGTGAATCATCAAGCATTTGTAATTGGATCTGGGCGTAGTAAGTCACACAAGCAAAAGCCTGAGGTACCAGCGAAACATCTCATCTTTCGAAGAGTCCTCTCGCACCAAAAACCACCGTTTTGAGTGTACCAGAACGGGAAGCGTTCACAGCCGAAGCTGATAAATGCGCTTCCACGCTCTCCATCGTCTTCGATTACCTTTGTGGAAGCGGCGTGGGGGAAAAACCGTCGAATGTCTTACACCATTACGAACAGTAACGAGCAAACTTTTAGCACCGTCAGCCGTGTTTCGCAGAAGCGTACGCTGGCGCGTGTAGGAGGGAAAACAAACCACTCTTGTCTCCTCGAATGTGGCGCGTTACTACCGACCAAAAAAAAAGCGACCATTTTGCCGCCGGCGATGATGTTTACGTAGAGCGATGCTTTCCCGGCCAAACCGAAGTAACGAAGGAACACATGAAGAGGAAGAACATTACTAGCGAACATTTGCTAGAAGCAGGTCAACGGCAAACAGACCATAGCATCATCATCATCAACGTTGTCGTCGACGTCGTCATCGCCATCGGCACCATCCAATGGCGGTAGAAACGTTCTATTTTCAACTTACGTCAGCTATTTATCTTTGCCCATTGGTTTACGATTCTGGGCCCCCTACTCGGTCCCACACTGTTCCACATTCCGCGGGAACAGGAGAGAGGGAGGAGGGGGGAAAGATCGGGACAGGTGGTGCCCGATTCATTAATCGATCGTAGTCAATCATACAGGATGAACTTTCGTTTCCTTCCGCACCGTGTGCATGCGGCAGGCTGGGTGGGCACATAGTGACGTCGGCGTCATCATAAACAATGTGTTGTTTGTTGCACTTTCAACAAAAGAATCCACAAGTAACCAAACACCTGTAAAAGAACGAAGCAACGCCACTACGATAAAATGGGAGTCTCCGTCACGCTCATCGTTCACCGCTCCACGCGTTCATCGTGGTGCTTTATGTTCTGCACGCGTCAAAACATGTCCCAACGAGACCTTTACTACCCGCAAGTCGTCTTGACTTCTCTCCCCTTCCCCTCCAACGAACGAAAGAAAATATTTTCCAACCCATAACTTTACCGACATCCGCCCCACGGCGGAACGCGTCATCGGGTCCAGCAGTGCAGGCCCGGCAACCTAGCACGGTGGTTTAAAAATAAATGCTAATCAACACTTAAGACACATTTTTCCACAACAGCTGGAGCCGGGCGGGAAAATTCCGGAGACGCCTTCGAAAGCAGTCTTTCATGCAGAGGAATGAAAAAACGTCATAGTAAGACGGTTCACACGCACGGATCTGTTTGCTGAAGGAGAAAAAAAAGTATCATCAGTACTTACGCCGTTTTTGTCAGACTCGGATCGGAAGTTTTCCTTCGCGTGGTGCGGGTCTTCTTCTGCGATCGTTCCTTGTACGATTCGGATCGGTTTACCGATACGGGGGCAGATTTAGATTTCACACTGCGGGAAGACAATGGGGAGAATTTTTAGTCCATTATACCTCTTCGTCGTGCGTTATTAGTTTTAATTACTACTTACTTTTCGCGGAACTGATCGTCATCCACTGTTTGCTTGTAGCCGTAGGAATCGGTCGTGGAGCTGTTGAGATGGTCTGATGCGCCGCTAGTGTTAGCTAGATGTCCACTCATATCCTGACGCCGATCCGACGGCTGCCGGGCAAGGGATATGCTTGCTCCTCGCTCTGAAAGGTTCATCAAACACACATCCGGTTAGCAAAAAGTTTCTATTGTGTGCCATTATAAATCCGTATCAGAATTTGTCTCGCTGTGTCATATCTATTTTACATTCACTGAATCTTCACAAACTGTGTGTCGGAAATGCGAATATTTGTACATCTTGAAGTCTACTTGAAAAGTCTTTTGAAAAACCGTTTAAACGGATGACGAAATCAACGGTTATGGGAGGGGGTCAACGAGTATCACGTGCCGCGTGGATGATGTCATCCGCGACATTTTTTCCCTTGCTTCGGTCGAAACCCCGCTTAAGACGACAGCGAGCTGTTGATCTTAGACGCGACATTGGCTATGCAAATTGAAGGCTCTTCAACCGGTTACGGGCTGCCAGCTTGACAGCACCATTATGTCTGCCGGGCCGATATGTTTACCGAAAATTGAACGCTTTGCGATGAAATATTAGACACACTACACCTAACAGACCTCGAGGTCTGCTTTCGATTGATCTTTAGTCACGCGTGTATTTGCATCGATAATTTTTTCCGGCTGGACAACGTAGAGAATTGAAGTTTGCAACGATGAATGCAATATTTAGAGGTACGTTCGAACTGTACAATATACTAACCGGACTACGCGAACGTCGAACATCAAAACGACACGCTTTCAAATTCTCCCATTACAGCGTACTTGACGGGGATTTACTTAGAACGCCGCTTATCATAGCTTTCTTCAAATCATTCTCTCCACCGCACCGCGCGTTATATTTACCATTTCCGGTTGTGTCACCGGAATCGCCCACTTGACTCCCATCCTCCCCGGCACCATTGTCGTCGATTTTTTTTCCGGCACCGTAACCTTCTCCTGCTTGCGCACAATTCTCCACGGAGGTAGCCGGTTCCGTGGTTAGCGTGAAGCTCGCCGTTGCAGCGGACGTGGAAGGAATCGAGGAACGCTTCTGCTGCTGCTGCTGATGCTGTAGGCTCTTGCGCGATTTGGACTTTTGCAACTTGTACTTCTTGTGATGGCCGGGCGCTAGATTGCTGCTGCTGAGGTGGAACATATGGGACCGGGAGCTGCTTATCTGTGGTCCGATCCACATCGCGCATCATGTTTACAACGTCGTGCGCGTTTCGATGTGTGTGAGAAATCCAAATTAGAGCCACATGTTGGGTCACCATGATGGGTTTTTGCAATGGTTATTACATGGCATTGGAACCGAAGTTAGCAAATGGAAACCGGAAAAATGAACGAAAATAAGGCAATTTCAACATCTGGGTTGCAGACGTACAATCGTGTTGTTGCCTGCAGTTGGTGAGGGAATACGGAAGTGGAACAAAACTAACTGTATTGCAAACCAAAGCGACTTTGAAGATATTCGCGTTTTCGAAAGTGTTATATTATTCATGTTGCACACCATATATTAGTGCACTTTAATAATGTATTAAATGAAAAAAGATTAAAACAGGGCGTACAAAATGGAAAGAAATATCTTCCAAAATTTATCTGCATAAAAGATGTATGGAGTAAAATCTTTAAAATGTATTATACTATGTTAGCTTTTATATAAATATCTAATCCGGCCGGATTATTGTGTGCTTCATTGTTAAGGTTTACCAAACATCTTTGTAATGATACAGTGGTCGAAAGGCCAATTTTTTTATTGCAATTTTACTAATATGAACTGATTTCAAAGCCTCTACATAATAAAATTTTGAAAAAAAAAAAAACATTACTTTGACTTCAATATTTCTACCTCACCAACCACACTATCTTACAAATAATGTCCCATTCATCACTTACGGATTTACTTGGTGACAGTGGATATGGTCCTGGAATTTTGGCACCATCACCACCACCCCCGTCATGATGGTCGACCACCTTCGACAGGATCTTTCCCGTCAAATGTTTGTTGTGGTTCAGTTTGTTCTTAATCAGTGTGTTGATGTTAAGATTGGAGTTCGACTTGGAGCTCTTGATCGTAGCGGAACCGGTGGTCGTTCGGGTGTCCGTGATCGGCATAGTGATCGTCTTTTTCGTACCGTCGAGCCGCGATTTGGACGAACTTTTCTTGTACGCACGGGGCGGTGGCCGGATCACCATCAGCCCGACCGTGACCGGGCCCGAGCTTGACGGCGATCCGACCCGTTCGGACGAGCCTTTCCGTTCTTTGCTGCCAGTGGCTTCCGTCCCTTTGTCGTCGGGTTTTAAAGTTTGCTGCTTCTGATCACCACCGTCGTCGGTGCTCTTGTTCTTGCGCCGCATGCGCTTCTTCAGCGTCGACACACTGAACCGGTCATCTGGAAAGCTTCGCGTACGGAACCACATCATGGCGCTGTCGGCTTGTTGGCTGGACTTCCTTTTACTGGCATGTAATCGAAACCGTGGCAAACGGCACACATTGACGAACGCTTTCACTCACTAGCGCTCCTGCTTTGCATGTCCCGCTCTACTCAGCCGCAATCTGCCGAATACCTTGGAAGGTCGTGACACTGACCAAAAACACACTCAACCTCACCACAGAGTTTCACTATCACGGTTCATTCACGGTGTAAACACTGCAAAAAGAACACTGGATTGTTCAAACACGAAACGCGGGTTTCCACTAAAGCGGAGATTGATTTTTCACGCGTAAACATTTAAAACGAAAGAAGAAGAAAAAAACATAACAAGCACCCACCGTCACATTAACCTTCCTGCCGGGAGACCGGAGACCCCTGTGTGTATGGTGTTCGCGCTTCGAATTTGTCGGCCGTTTTGAACGTGTGTTTATCTTGGCATGATCGAGGGAGTCGCCGTTTTTTTTTTTGTTGTACTGCTTTTCTACACACCAAAATCCAGCTATGTGTTTGTGGCGTGTGCGATCGTCAAACGTGTTTTCAAAGTAAATGTGCGCGCCGCCGGTACGTACATGAAGCTTTTTTTTT
>JXWZ01005995.1:0-10479 GCA_000956215.1 Anopheles farauti No. 4 | reverse complement strand
CGGCGCATCGGATCGTATGACACAAAATCGCAGCCTGAAGATGCACGCCGAAAACCTACCGAGACTACGGGAAACCCCCCGTCCGTCCGTATGAGACCATTAAAAACCCATATGGTATGCACACACGGCCGTCGTGTACCATGCGCCGGCTTCTGCCCTCCTGTAGGCAGCAAGTCAGGCGCGTTGGGGTTCTCGTTGCATCGACGAACGGAAGGGGCAATGCTTGCGATTGGAGGCTGTTTTAAGGACACATTTGTACGGTCAGAAGGTTAAGAGGGTGTTGTACAAATAAATATACGCTGTGATGTGAGATGTGAAGAAGATCTTGAAGATATGTCTTCAGGAAGACATTGACAATGTACTAAAAGTTTGCGGATATTTTACAAAAGTTTACTGCTTCAAATGCCTATAAATTTAAGAGATGATTGGAGATTGATTGATGATGATTGATGATGATGATTGGATTGTTCTAGTAGTTTTGGGACTTGCTACGTAATTAATAATTAATGTCCGAAACTCTTTTTCTGTTCGAAAACCTTTTTCAAAACGATTTAAATACTTAAATGATCATCCATCTCAGGAACAACTTGCTCTTTCGATTTAACAGATTTCGGTTAGATTTTTCTTAAATCATTCGTATAGAAAGTTCACTATCCTTTTGAAGATATAGACAATTCTTCGAAGAACATTTTATGTTTTAAACAACTCATTGTGTGTATAAACACCGATTGTTTTGAAGATACTACATGATTTGTATTAACGCCCCAATAATATCGTCTTCTAATCCAAACCATTAAAGCGTCGTATTTCCATTTCCACAAGCCACAGAAACCTTTTAAAACAACGCTGTCCCCATTGTTTGGGCGCTAGCAGCTCGCCACCACATCGTTGTTGGAACCTCCCCCGGTTGAAGTCGTACTAAAAAGTGTGAAATGTTTCTTTCGGACTTCGGACTTCCCGGGAGCACACGCGGCTTAGCTAAGCGGAGAGCACCGGATGCTGATGTGATGCTTTTACATATGCCACGCGATTCCGTTTCCCCTGTGGCGCGTTGCGGTTGGAAGTTTTTTTTTTTATTCTGCGTTGCCGTAAATCTGTAAATACTCTTCTTCTAGCGCACCAAAGAGGAGCAAAACCGCGCGACGCGTTATATGGTACAGGAGAACAAACCGAGGTATTTTGTGGTTGTACTATCGCTCGGTTCGTTTCACCCGCGGTTTGGGCACAGTGTACGTCATGTATGTGCGTCCTTGGTGTGTGGTGGGACCAGTTACCGAGACGGAAGGGAATCTTGCGAGTAGCAAAAAAAAATGGTCCGTTTTTCGCTCTGCTCCCTCAACCCCTCGACGGTGGGCATCTGTGACGTGTGACGCGCCATTTTCAGGGGGCGTTTTGGCGTCGCAGACGGCGTTACTTTTTTATGTCGTGAACGGGGTTCGCGTGCTGCTGTGTCATTTCGTACAAATTCGCACCGTAAGCTGCAGCTTGGACATGTTTTCGTTCATGATTGAGTTTTATCATGCTTTGATGGGACTAGGAAACAATCATAAACAAACGATCTAACGAATCTATAAAAAAAAACAAATGCAAAACCTCACGAACCAATAAATTAAACACTAATATCATTTTTTTTTTGTTTTCCTTTTCTCCCAACTCGTGACATTATAGCCCATCTTAAACTTCCCCGAAACGGCACCGTCAGCAGCATCCGGTACTGCAAAGTGAGAAGAGCACAGCAGAAAGAACTTTCACGTCGTACACTATGGTTGCAGTGGCCGTGTTAGCGAACCGAGCAACGACGACGACGACGACAGCGCCCAAGAATCGTTGCAATTTGTCGTTCGACGATTTGCATACTTGTAGCACAAAGTTTCACTAGGTATTTTCTGCCAGAGGAAGTTGGCGCTTGTGTCCACGGTACGGGACGCTTATTGCCCTCCGCAAGGGAATGAGGATTCTGCTTTCATCCGCGAGCAAAGAACGAGCATGTTGATGTTGTTGCGTTGTTCCGGCAAAGTTTAAGTTTCTCCTCCCGCGGTGTTGTCGGGGTTTGTTAATGAAAAAAGTTAACGACCACCGCCAGGTTCGCGCGAGGACACGGTCTATCCCGGAGCCAATACGGCACACTCGCGCAGAAGAGCTACCCTCGGATACTTGGTGAATCATGCGAAGGGGAGGGGTTTGATTAGCCGGCTAAAAGTCATACGGGCGTAAAACCCGTGTTCGTACGCGACAGTGAAGAAGCATCACAAGCCCCACGACAAGATAGAATCTATTCATAAGCGAAAGAATAAGAAAAATCCTCTGTTTTCCGACGGCGAAGAGTACCCAACACTGCACTCGTGAACGCGCGTCGCCGTTGATTATCTCCACAAATGAGGATTCCTTCAACGATCATTGCACGCTCACGGTTGTTGTCATCGTCATTGTCGGTCAGCTCGCTGCCTTCACCACCATCCTGCTCGTCCTGTCCGTCGGCGTCGTCTTCGGGAGCAGCATTCGCACCCATACCGGGCTACCGCTGGACACCATCCGGTAGCCGGACGTGAAATCAAGCGCCAGCCACGGCGGCAGCAGTTGCACTCAGAGGCGTCGATAGCTGATAGAGGCAGAACGAAGGAGCCCATTTGCAAACGAAAAAAAAAAAAAACGTCGATCCCAATAGAGAAGCACAATCAGCAGCGTCCAACGCGGCAGCGAACCAATCTCCTCTCACTCTAGTGTCGGATCCAGCTTTGGCTTCCCGCTTTTCACCACGATGGGCAACAAATGCTGCAGTAAACGGCAGGATCAGGAACTGGCGCTAGCGTATCCCGGCGGGTACAAGAAGGGCGACAGCAGCTTCAACTCGAACCTGTCCGGACCGAAGCACAACAATGGCGGTTCGATCGATTCACGCTACACGCCGGACCCGAACCGGGGTCAGCTTATCAAACACCCGAAGGGAGGTGTGGACATCATCCGACCGCGAACGACACCGCGTAAGTAGCGCTGGGGGCGCCATATAGGGGGCGGAAGAAATAAAAGCTATTTTTAGAGGAGATTTTAATTGACACATATTCTTTAAGTTATGTAACCTTTTTGGTTCTAGATGTTCCAAGATTTTGTGGAATTTGAGTTTGAAGTTGGTTCGATCTATCAAAATATCAGTTTTTAGTCCTTGAAATATCCGGACGGATAAGAACAAAGGAACATTGCGCCTTTTCAATATTTTCCGCGTCCGTTTAGAGTCAATGTTTTGAAACGGAGTCATTTAATCATATCAAAATATCGCATCTCTGACCATATGGACCAAGATGAAGGGACCCGGTAATGAGAATGCTCTCCTCAGTTCGAATAACGTCCAGCTTATAATCTCTTTCCACGTAAAACAAACAAACCTTCACCATCGTCTCCACTCTCGCTTCCAGCGCTGTTTTGAAGTGGAATTTCTAGAGCGTTAACGCGGGCCGATGGCCCGCTGGTGCATGAAGTCGAACGTAGATGATGCCTTATCTTTCCGTCTCTGTCTACGGCTCTTGTCTTGGGAAGAGAAAGCAGCAATTGCCTGAGCGCATAAATGCTACTCTATTGCTTGATGATGCTGATTGCGCACAAAACTATCGGCGTTGCGTACTGTTGTGGACTAACCGTTGCGTAGATCGGTATAACGTTGGACCTGCTTATCTCCTTCTTTGCTATTCTTGATACCAGTGTGCGCCCGGGGCAGCTAAAGCCAACGCTGGGGTAATGATTACTAGCTAGATGTTGACCGCTAGTGCTTGTTTATGAAATTATCAATCCGCTAATAGACGCACGTATTAAAACCCCTTTCATCGCTGTTTTATAATGCGATCCAGGAAGTAACGCGTTCTCCGCCGGGCCTTTGTTTAATCGTACGTACTTTGTATCGCTTTAGTTCTGCCCGGCCATAACACGCGACGGATAGTGGTCGCCCTGTACAACTACAATGCGCGCGAGGAAACGGATGTCAGCTTCGTCAAGGGTGACCGCATGGAGGTCCTGGACGACACGGAATCAGACTGGTGGCGGGTGGTGCATCTCAAAACCCGCCAGGAGGGTCTCATTCCCTGGAACTTTGTCGCCGAGGATCGCAGCGTCAACAGTGAAGAGTATGTGGTATTTTTTATGATAGTCGCGTGCTTATTCTCTCTACGACAACTTGCAATAATGACCTCCTTCCCATATTGCAGCTGGTTCTTTGAGAACGTCTCCCGGAAAGAAGCGGACAAGCTGTTGTTGGCGAACGAGAATCCACGGGGCACCTTCCTGGTACGGCCGTCCGAGCACAACCCGAACGGGTTTTCGCTTTCCGTCAAAGATTGGGAGGAAAGCCGAGGCTACCACGTGAAACACTACAAGATCAAACCACTGGACAATGGAGGCTACTATATCGCAACGAATCAGACGTTCCCGTCGCTACCGGCACTGGTGATGGCATATTCGAGTGAGTCATGCGTTGATTGTCAAGCGCTTTGTCTAGCTTGTTTGTCTTAACGATTTCCCGTTTCTTCCCTCCCACGTTACTGCAGAGAATGCGCTCGGACTGTGTCACGTGCTGTCTAGTCCCTGTCCAAAGCCCCAGCCTCAGGTGTGGGACCTTGGGCCCGAGCTGCGCGACAAGTGGGAGATCAATCGCAACGAGATCCAGCTGATCCGAAAGCTCGGCCACGGTAACTTCGGCGAGGTGTACTACGGCAAGTGGCGGAACAACATCGAGGTCGCGGTCAAGACGCTCCGCGAGGGTACCATGTCAACGCAGGCGTTCCTGCAGGAGGCGGCAATCATGAAAAAGTTCCGCCACAGTCGGCTGGTGGCGCTGTACGCCGTCTGCTCCAAGGAGGAACCGATCTACATCGTCCAGGAGTACATGTCGAAGGGTAGCCTGCTCGACTTCCTGCGCACCGGCGACGGGCAGTTCCTGCAGTTCGAGGATCTCATCTACATTGCGGCCCAGGTCGCGTCCGGCATGGAGTACCTCGAGCTGAAGCAGCTGATCCACCGCGATCTCGCCGCCCGGAACGTGCTGATCGGCGAGAACAACGTGGCGAAGATCTGTGATTTCGGGTTGGCGCGCGTGATAGCGGACGACGAGTACTGCCCGAAGCAGGGCAGCCGGTTCCCGGTAAAGTGGACCGCACCGGAAGCGATCGTGTACGGCAAGTTCTCGATCAAATCGGACGTCTGGTCGTACGGGATCCTGCTGATGGAGCTGTTCACGTACGGGCAGGTGCCGTATCCGGGCATGCACAGCCGGGAGGTGATCGAGCAGATCGAACGGGGCTACCGGATGCCCAAGCCAACTGCCCACCACCTGCCGGATGACATCTACAGCCTGATGCTGAAGTGCTGGGACGCGATACCGGACAAGCGGCCGACGTTCGAGTTTCTCAATCACTATTTCCAGAACTTTACCATCACCTCGGAGGTACCGTACCGAGAGGTGCAGGATTAAGGGGAAGGAGGGGAAAAAAGAGTCGGTAAGAAGGAATGCTTCATCGACCGCCGCTAGCGGTTAGGATTAAGGGCCGTGGGGCGTCAGTCACCCACCCAGTACCCCAATCATTGGACAAATATCGCTATATACGCTCCAGGTTCCTGGTTCCGTACATCTGGCATATGGTAGCAGTCGCACGCTGTAGTTTCATGCATCCGTCTTAGTTCCTACGTACGTGTAAAAGGAAAGGATGTGGTGGTTGGTAGTTTCAAATCTCTCGTGTTTTAAGTCGTCGCCGAGTAGTAGTGAGTAGCGCCGCGATAACATATAAGTAGTTGGACGAATCGCTCCTCCAGTTGCCAACATCACGATGGCATCGAGCATATATCGACTGATGACAAAGAAAAATCTAATTTAGTTTCTTAAATCAAAAGCATTTTGTGTATGATTTTTCTAAAAGAGCGATTTTTAAGCGTTTTTTGTTGTTGTTGTAATCAGAATAGCGCTCAGAAGGGGCTCTGGTGTTGGAAAATGTACACGGGCCTTGTACATTGCACACCTCGGTAGCAGCGTTCGTGTGCTACAAATAAAAAAAACAGCGACTCTCTTAGATACGGCAAATGCTTCAGTACATAATTAGTGTATTTAAGCACGGATCCTGATGTCACAAGCAATCAATTGTTTCAATCTACGTCCCGTTCCATGCAACCGTTAGACTATGCTAAATGCGTGCCCTTATGCCATATGCCGATGGATGAACCGTTTGTGAAGTGGGGCGAAACCAGCGTGGAGGAGCTTGTAGTACCAGGCCGTTTCCTGAACGTTATTAGTTTTAAATTAATCTTAAGCTTATTGAGTAACAACCCTGTAGCGATTAATGGCGATCGATCGGTTGGGTAGTGGGAACGTTTTCCCGCGGTTTGTGTGTATCCGTACAGAACAGAGAGCGGCAGCTAGAGGTGAAATTAGAGAACTTAGAGAAAGGGTGAAGAAAACGAAAAACCATCTACATCTACGTGTTTACACTACCATTCTCTACACACTTCCGTTTTCTCGGGCCCGCGCCACGTTTATCCAGCTCTTTCTCTCTGCCCGTCCAAAAACAAAAACATAAACAAAATCTTTTCGCCAACACGCCAAAATCACGCACGTGGCAGAAAGTGCGGCGAAAGGTGCAAACCGGGGGTTAAAAATATGACACAAGCGAACGTGAAAGAAAGAGAAGGAGCGCGAGCAGAAGAAAAAAAAACCAAAGTTCAAATGTTATTCTTCTAATTCTAAAACTTGTGTAATTGTAGGTTTTGAGATTTATTTTTAACGAAGAAAAGAAAACGCAACAGACAGGGAAGCGTGTGGGAGAAACAACGCATAAAAGAACGAGCGTAAGTGAAGAAATAATGTATTGTTTGTGAGGTGATTAGTGTACCACATATGGATAGGTTTTATATTCCCCTGTTTTGCAAGCGGGTTCCTCCGTTCTCGTTCTTCATACATTTGCTGCACTTCTTTACACCAACCTTCTACTATATATGTAATGTGTGTGTGCGTGCGTGCGTGTTTGTCACTAGTTACGATCCTGTGTAAAGTAAGCACTAAAAAAATATATACAAAATTGATGCAAATAGGCAAACGAAACGAAAACGAAAAAGTCCCCAAAAACGGCCAAGAACACGTCATTTTTAAATGTGTGAAAAGTATCGGAAAAAAACAACACAAAACTAAAAGCTGCAATCAAGAAGCAAAACCATTAACTGAATCAGAACAAATCGACCTGAACTCACCGAGCAGGAGGGATATTGTGTCGTTAATGTGTTGGTAGTATTTTTTTTTTCGTAGTAGGCGCGATGCACTGTGGATGAAGCTGGCAGATCGGCACATATTCGACATTCTCTAGTCTCGTCCTTGCACACGGTGGAACAGCCTTTTGCTCTCTGCTGAGTAGTATCTTTTTTAGTATGCTTTTTTATACACGATTCACCCTTCGGTGACGAGAACAACCAGGCAGTAGAAGCGACAAGCTGGGGGAGGAGGGAGAGGGTAGCGTAGTGTGTTGTGATTGGGGTTGAAATCTTTCAAATCAAATGTGTCTTCAAACTGCCATACGTAGAAGCGGGACGCGGGGGTCGGTTATGAGAGATGTTCTCTCTTTACTTTGCCAGCAGTTTATCTTCTGCTTCCCTGTTGCATTTCTCAAAGTTGTTTTCTATACATTTTTAACCCGATAAAGCGGATTAGTGTTGTTTTAGATTCTCTTTCTCTTTATCTCTCTCTATCTCTCTCTCTCTTTCTATCCCCGAACGTTTTGGGAACGCAAACGCAACAAAACCACACGTAACTAACCCGGAATACAATAATCAATAATGTGCATTTTCGACAGGTTTCCGATCACGATCACGATGCCCCATAATCCCTACATACCGTCATCGTCATCATTTTTTCGAGCGGCATCCATCGAGATGGATGCCGGTTTTACCAGTAGCGCGGTGTGGGGGATGTCATTAAGTAAGGAAAGTGTAGTAAACCAGTTGTAGTAAAGACGAGGCGAAAACAAAAGAAAACAACGCTAGCACGCTGAGGAAACAAACCTAAAGCTCTGCTCCTCCTATACACTTACTCACACACATATACACCAGAACATAGCAAGAAATCATATACGAACTAGTGACATTAACGAGCGAAGGTGACGCGTAAATAAAGCATAAAAGTAACTCTAAATTAAATTAGCTATATTCGAGCATAAGTAAAAGCTGAAGGAAGAAGGGAAGAGGGCGAACGGAGCTGAAGAAAAGGGAACGGAATGATCATCAAAGCTATTATATCGCACTGGTCGAATCGGAATCGGAATTTGGAGCCCGGAAAACAATCGTTTTGAGCAGCAGTAGCAGGTGAGAAAAGAATAATAAAAGCATCGCATCTGAGAACGCCAAAATCACGCGGATTTCATCAACCCTCGTGCGCTTGTCTGTCGAATGGAGAACAAAAATGTACGCATTTATCACAAGTAAACTGGGTGGTAGTTTCTCTAAGAACCGTAACTTCTTTCAGTTGATACGCTTCGCCAGAGCTAAATCGTTCCAACACACTCCGAACTTAGAACACCATTACACAGGTACATTTTTTTTTGCACATACACACTGTAAATTCCTCTACAAAGACGTTGCTTTGTGCACGCAAGGCTTTCGCTTCAGTTTTTCATGGAGAAAGAAAATCATATGAAAATAAATTTTACATTTATAATGCATTTTTTTTAATGAATGAATACACACAGTAAACAGGAATATTTAGATTCAGTACGACTCATTAAAGATTGTACCATAGAGTAGGTAACTAAATCGCCTTCCTCAAGCCAAACATCTTTAGGGGAGGTTTTGTTGAATCCTTTTTTTCTGCACGCCAAAGAAAAAAGAACACAAACTTTGGCCTTCACGATTTTCGACTCACAGACAGCAACCACACCCAAACTCAACGGGGCGAAACTATTCCGACCAGGGAGGCGACATCCACGAGCCGGCGATGTGTGGTGGTTCGAAGCAAAGGTATTTCATAATGAAACGTTTCCAATCAATAACAACCAGCCAATCTATAGCACCTAAAGTGACACTTTATCTTTACAACACACCTGCGGAAGGGCAAACGGTGAGGGTAATGTTAAAGAAGTTTAAAATATACTATTACCGTATCAAACCACAAACCACACTCTCTCACCTTTATCTACTTTTACTCATTGAGTCACTGAAAGCGAAAGCAAACAAAAACGCAAATACAAATACCAGAATAACAGTAAACTATCATCAGAACAAAATGGAAGACATTCACCAAACAGCTACCACTATAACTACTACGTAAACCTAAAACGTAACACGAGAGGGAAGGATGGAAACTAATGAAAAGGGTTCCTTTTTGCAGGAAAGAATAAAAGCACGAGGAGGTTATGAAAAATCACACACGAAAACACATTCAGTTATCATACGAAAGATACCAAATCAATAAGAAAACCGTTCACGATTAATCGGAAGAAGAGAAAACGAATAAGAAACTTGTAGCATATAAAACAGTCGAACCTAAAAAAATACAAATAAAACAAACGGAGCGATTTTTTACCTAAAAACCTGCCGATTGTGAAGCCGCTGTGCGATGCTGGGTGTTCGCGTGCAGGAGAGCATTTTATACAAAACAAAAACGAAAAAACCAGTAACTGTAGAGAAATAAGTATTGAAATGGTTTTAAGCAAACCTTGTGCGAAGAAGTGGAAAAAAAACCGAACAAATAAATGACCGGCAGGGTTGGGTATGCACGCATGTAAGCGCAACTTGATAAATATTGGCCTCTTCCCCTCTCTTCAGAACACCCGCAACAACTGATACCTTTTACGCACAGCCTCCGCAGACCACGGTCTTTCCTTTACGCATTACTATTTCCGCCGTGCAGAAACCAACAGCAGCAGCTTGGTACAGGAATCCTTGTTTTTAAATTGCATTCTAGTGATAGAGAGGTACGAAGGAGGGAATACAATCATATTCCGTTGGCAAGCAGATACGACGGGACGTACAGGAGATCGTAGGTTAATGCTGATGAAGTGTAGTAGGAACATAAATCTCCACTGAAACTCGCGCATCCTATGTAAAGTGCTGGTGCATCAAAGTAGGCGCGGTAGGGATTTTGAACTCAATGTTTTTAGTGATTTGTTGTACATCATTATCATCATCATCATCAGCCGTGTGCTGCTTAGAGCAAATGGATTGCTACCGGAAGAGATGTTGCTTTTCAGACAGACACAGCTACACGCATTAACAGTAATCGGCGAGAGAATGGGGCTTATAAATTATGGTAAAAACGATTATGTATGCACAACATTGAACAAAAATAAAACGCCGCGTTTTGTGCAGTGTGCGGTAGGTGTAGTGCAACAGAAAAGACACATGGTAAAAGGGCGGTTCGAATGTGACACGGCATACCCGGGAGGGGAAAAGGAAACTGAAAACTGAGAGTGAAATGAATCGATGAAAAAAATAACTTCCTCGGTGGTTTTTAATGTTCGGGTG
>JXWZ01005993.1:0-15197 GCA_000956215.1 Anopheles farauti No. 4 | reverse complement strand
AAAAAGCTCTACCGTAAAATGCCTTGAGCTAAATATGGGTTCAATGCGATGTAAAAGCTGCATGTACATTGCCCTTCGACACTGACGGTGGAGTATTTTTAAACGTGCTCGGTTCGGTTCCTTGATTCGTGTGAAGTTATTGGACTGGTTCGGCTATTTAACCGATACCAGTGCGTGAACGATTCGAAGCGAATCGCGCAAACAAAAAAGGTGAATGACATGCTGGCAGTGATGCAGGTACCTAAGGTAGGGCGTTGTGTTTGTGTTGAGAACTCAAATTAATTACGTCCAGAAGCTTTGCAATTAAACTAAAATATCATCTTTTTTTTTATCGTGACAGCTTTATGGCTAGTTGAAGCCATTGCTTACCTCGTTCATCTGCAGACTGTGATCCCAGTAGTCGATGTACGGACCAAGGTATCCAAAGTGCGAGTCGAACCCACGGTACGTCGGTGTGTACGCGCGTCGGAAAAACCCGAGATGCCACTTGCCGACCAGATGCGTCCGGTAGCCGGCCTCGCGGAAGTACTCGGGCATCAGCTTCTGGTCCAGCCCAAGACCCCACGGTTCGTCCGAGATGATCACGTGGTCCTGCATGCCGATGTTCATCGGGTGCTTGCCGGTCATCAGCGAGGCGCGGGACGGTGTGCAGAGCGGTGGAACGTAGTGGCGGTTCAGTATGATGCCGTCGTACGCGAGCGCGTCAATGTTTGGCGTCGGGATCTGGTTCGAACCGTGGAAGCTGACGTCATTCCAGCCCTAGCAGAAACGAGCGTACGAGCGATCTGTTTGATTCTGTCGTAACTAACACCACGCCGGCACTCGGGAACCATCGAGAAACGAGGTGTTTCTGGTACACCTACCGAGCTGACCGATTACGTAACGTGAAACACTGACACAAAGGGATCCTTACCAAATCATCAGCCACGATGATTACAATGTTGGGTCGCTCCGGCCGGCTGCTACTACTGGCGCTTGGATCTAACCACAAGAGCCACAGCATAACTAGCCACTGCGCCGTCCGGTCCATCATGGGTCCACCTCACGCTTAGCCTTATCGTTCGCGACTGGCTCGATTGATTTCATCAATCGAATTGTATAATATCAACAAATGGCGTTTTGCGGTAGGCACCACGTCCAGAGCGAGATACAAATTCACAAACACCACAACAAAACAAACAAAAAAATGCTTTCTGTTTGTTTTTCACATTCACAGCCGCGCACGAATGCACAAATTTGCACTGCTCTTCCGCGCCTGGTGCCGGAGATTTCGGTTGTCGCTGCCGTTGATGTTTGTTTTGCGCACGTAATGCGCACCGAGATGAAGCGTTGAGTGCAGCGTGAAGGTTGCAGCCCGACTGATACCCGGTGGGTCGCGTGTGGCACACTTTTATTAAAGAAACAGCGTCACCTCACCTGCTCCCGCTGGGGACCGGTGGTGGTGATGGTGGTGGCAGGAGTTCTAGGCTTCGCTTCGTAGCACCGGGCGTAAGGTTAGAAGCCGGTTTATGAGATTTCAAGTTCAACGGATACAATCGGCACTGCAAATTCCAAGGTTCTGGATAGCAGTGTGCTGCGGCGATGGTGTTACTGATGCGTAACTGCATAGCGCCTGCAATTTAGAGATTGCCGGTAGGATATTCCAATGGTTGCCAGAGCAAACTTCTTATCTTTTGCTAATTGGTGCCCTGACTGAGGTGACCTGCTTTATGCTATGCTATGTTTTGTGTAGAACACTGTGTAGAACTTTTGTGTTTGAAACCATTTATAAAATGTGGTTCGAATTTTTCGAATGTAATCCGTACATGGTTTTATTTTTTTCCTAGTAGCCGGTTTTTTTGTTGCTTCGACGGTGATTTGTTATCATACCATCATTCCTCACCCTGCATTTAGTTGTTAGGTTCAGTTTATTATCGCATGTCTTTATTATCCATTGCAAAATGGAAGTTTTTAAATGTTTTTAAATTCATATTAAATAATCATTTTAATGTTTCTAATGTATTTATAGGTGATATGGAATGTTTACCTTCCCCTTTTTATTTAATATATTTTTTGAATCTTTTATAAAGTAGGCAATGTACCGACAAACTTAGTTCAATGTATGGTTAGGAAAAAAAAGGAAATAAATTTACCTTATCCCTTTCCATTTCATGTGCAATTTTTCTGTTGATTTATCTAATGAGTGTTGTACATGCCATTGGCATTATTTGCATACGACACTTACGGCGTATAGAAAATTGGCGCACATACTTCGACTGGGCGGCTCGAAAATGTTCATTTTATTTGCGTTACATTTACGGCAGCTTCGGTTGGCCCACGTGGGCTTCAATTCTAATCAATTTGGTTACGAGACCTGCCCTGTTTCCTTTCTCACCAACCTCCCGACACTTTCACTCGCGTGCATGCGTGCGTGCCCGCCGGCGTGCGTGCAGAAAATGGGTGATGTCGATTAAAGGGCACGTACGCGTATGACAATCATCGCGCCGCGGAGCAAATTTTCACTCCGAAATGAAATCCATAAACCCGGGAACGTGCTCAAGTGGTCGGTGGCGAATTATTACCGGCGGTCTTTAGCAATCGGGACGAAGGGACGTCGGGCGCCGGCTGCGTCGAGCCGGCGGTGCGTCGGAGCAAATGAATGAAGCGGTGGAAAATAATATCAAGAAAAACACCAGAATCGAAGCGTTCTACTCGATTCTCTAGTGCATTTTTGTCGTATTGCTGGGGTTGAATAGAAAGAAAGAAAAAAAAAACGAACAGTTGGAGAGGAAGGACGACGGGTGGTTGTCTAGGCTGGGATGTCCGGGTAGTCATTCTAGGGCACAAGCAGGAAGGAAGAAGCCATTCCATTTCGGTTTGAATTTGAATGTAATATTTGCGACACGAGTGTAGGTCGTGCTTAGTCGTAATCAAAGCCGTGAACGATTGCACCCAGGGAGAGAAAGTGTGCGCACGCGGGGATGTAGAATGAAGGACTGCCCGAATGGCGGTAGACGGTCGGGCAGGCGGTACATCCGGTTAAAAAGCAGAACCAGAACGAAAGGATGTGCTGCTGGGGAGGCTCCGATCAAGGCCAACCGGTTCCCAGAGAAGAGGCGTCGAAGCGCCATGCTGGAGGGAATGGGAGGGGTGGGCAGTAGGTATGCAAATGGAAGGGCAACGGTATGGTTTTTCGAACGTACGCAACCGAACAGCCGGACGACCCCGGGTGGAAGGGTAAAAAGCAGTAAAAAGCTTCATTATCATACGCGTCACAGATGATTGCACTTTTGGTGGAATCCAACTGAATGTCCATTAAAATGTGGGTATAAAGAAGAAAAAAAAAAAAACAATATCTAGGCAATAGACAAGGAAGGATTCCGAGCGGGGATGGAACGGAGAGATGCGGGGTAATCCTTTCTGACCACAGAATCGACCAGCAAACCGACGCTAGGTTTACGAGCCTGATCTATTTCGTCCACTTCTCCGGTTCCGGTCTGCGCACGGAGCTCTTGCCACTCCTGGAGGGGTTGGTGAGGCGAATGGCGAACGAGCGCTGTTGTTGTGGCCCCATTCTCTGCAAATCCCATCCCCTTTGCATTCGCTCTGTTCGCTGCCCACAGCAGCCGCGGCTCAATGTCGACAAAACGTCACGAAGTCCGGGAGTATAAATCAATGCCCAACTGACCCCCAGCGGGGCGAAGTGGTCTAAGAATGGACCTCCCGGGGGGGTGTTGTTTGGTGGCAGTGGGGTTTGCGTTAGTTTTACACACAAATAATCACACATTACCCTTCGACGCCTCTATCGACAGGGGTTTAATTGAAGGTGGGAAAGCTCAATGGAAAATCTTGACTGCAGCAGGCACGGTTGGGCTAGGGAGTTCGGTAGATTGTTGTCCAGTCGAGGAGACTGACCTTCACCGGAGCTGTTCTGATTTCATATCAAAGCAGGCATGGGCAATGGGGTGCTGGTGGTTGCTTTGTTTGAGCAGCTTATTTGAGTCGAAGTTCAGGAATGCATGTTAAATGATTAGTAGCTGCTAAATACGCTCTACGCTCGTAACGCTGCCAATCTGTGCTTACAAGTAAGCGCACTTGGCATGGGTGGGCTTAGGAAGTTTGCCATTCTCAGAATACGTTTAATAATGTAAGAAAGCGTAAAGGGAATATCTTAAATTTGTTGAAGAATGTGCGTCTATCTAAATTTAAATTCTATCAAACATCACAGACGCTGGACAACCTTGTACGAACCACCTGCTCTCTTACTTAGCTAAGCCGATGATATTCCAATTCCATCATTATGTGTACAGCATTATTTCTATTGAAATCTCTCTCACTGTTGCGAAACGAACCGAACAAGCCACCGGACGGCTTACACCTGCCACCGATGGGGATTTCCCACCTTGCGTATTGACCTAGATCCTGGCGATGGTGGTTGTGGTCTTTATCGGACATCTTCCAGTCCGATGCCTACGGAATCTTATTCGCTCTCTCGCGGTTCGTGTGGCGCTGAGGCTAACTCGGCTTGAAGTAATAACTGTTTTCAACAGACGTACGTTTTGTCCGCTGCTGGTGCATGAATATGCAAGGGAGGAGCCTTCGGTATGAGTCAATCCTAAACAGGGCTTGTTGCGAGCGGGTAAGATAACGCGAATGACTCATATGCTGCGTTGTTCGTTCGAATGACTATCTCAATCGCTGTGTTTCAAAGGTATCGTCCAGTCGGTTGTAGAGTGAACGTACTCTTTCAAAGAATTTAGCCCTAATTTCGTGGGTGTTAGGTCTCTCTAGAGACAAAGTACATTGATTATTGTTGAGTGTGATAATTCATGTTTACTTCTGATCATCGGTGTTTTTAGCGTGTAAAGATGATAGATTTTATCGTTTTATAGGAAAGTCTCGTCTTGAGCAGAAATCCAACTTAAACCACCTCAGTCGCAGCGTTATTGTTCTAAACATTCCGATAGTCATCTTTAACAATCAACTTCCGCCTTAAATGAATCTGTTGAGTTGGATAAAATCAACTGGTAGCATATATCTTATTATCAACTTTGACACGTGAACAGCCACCATTAACACGTGCTGGCAAGCTCGGTCCGTACAATCATCTCAGTTTTCGTTTGGAACGGTGGAACGCTGTAATGCTCACGTCGAAGCCGGTTCGGTTGCAGCGTATGTTTCTCTCTTGCGGGATGCGGGAATAGTTAAAGATGGGATAGTCATCTAGCGCGAGCGACTAACTATTGACAGTGAGCAACTGAAAAGTTAGGAAAAAAATCTTTACGTAGTTTTCGTTTCGTTGACACGACGGTGGATGGAAAAGACGGAGTTAGGACAGCGCACGCAATGGTGACAGATTAATTAAATGGCACTCACATCTTCAGACGGAGCTGATGAGGCAAATAAAAGATCAGAGTCAGCTCGGTTTGTTTTTTGCAGCTTGAAGTGTGTGATTTTCTTGCCCCAGAGTCCGGGGCTTTAATCCAATTGCCAATCAGGCGTTTTAAATGAGTTTAATTACTTCGGAGTTTTCGTAGCTGATGATGGTAATGATTCGATACGAGAATATGGTGCAGAAGACGTGTAGTAAGTAAGGCATAAAATGGCTTGATGGTCACATATTGGACACATATTGGAGCATCAGCTGGTAAATAAGCATCATCAGAGAAATATTTATACATTTTTAGTGTTGAGCATATATACTTTCTGGCGTTAATACGCTCTCTATCATCCCGAAAGTATGAAATTTTTTTAACAAATGCTTTGCTAATGTTGTATTTGCCAAGAGAAGGCAGAAATTGTTTTTAAAATTATAATTAAAAACGATTTGTAAAATTGAACCACTTGGTTGTGCTTGATTATAATTGGGTAAATAGAGACTAGTTAAGCACTTATTATTAATAATAAGGTATATAGGGACTATATACCTAAAAAGACCTAGCTCCTCACAAAGTGTACGAACACAAACGTACATTTTAGGACTTATAAAGCGACAGTTGCCTTCAGTTGACAACAGAATATACACAAACACACGATTGTCTCCTCATCGGTTATGAGTGCGGTGGTGTGGTCACTATGGCTGAGACGCTCGATGACTGTTTCTGACATCATTCTGCTTGTTTTAGGCTCACTCGGGTTCAGCAGTCCCAATGTGGTGTGGTTAACCAAAAAACCACCACCACCAAACAATGGACCGTAGCAATGGGTGTTTGCAATTGAAAGGTGATTTTTTTTCCACTGTGTCCCGTAGAGCCCCACAGCTTTCGGTTGTAATCGAGCAATCACCGCACCGGACGCCATTAATGCCGTGCGCGTTTCGGAGATAGAACAGGTGTGGCGCGTTCAAATTCGTAGCTGGTGCTAGTGCGTCGTCGGGAACAGCAGTATCATCGCCGCAGCTTCGGCAACCGTCGTTCGGAGAAAAGCACGTGTTGAGCTTCGGGCTGTGCCGCGCGCTGGATGAGAGTACGTGCGAACGGGCGAACCATCGTTCGCTCTGGTTGGTTCGGTACGACGAACAGCACATGTTCGGTCTTTTTCGCACGTACGTTCGCACGGTACTGATCGCTTGTTTACATCCGAGCTGCTTCCAAGTTCCCGTGCGCTCTCTCGCTCGCCGTGCAGGGAAGATCATTTCTTTTAACCAAAACCACCGCCACGTGTTTTGCTGAGTTTCCGCCCGCTTGCGGATGGAGACGCCCGGTGGCGGCAGATTCAAGGCGCAAGGAGCTGGTCGCGTGTCGTCGATGAAAGCGAAACGATACACACACTTTCCAGTCAGTCAGTAGCTGGCTTGCGGTCGTGTCGGGCTCGAACACGCTGCCCTTCGTTCGCTCCGGGAAGGAGCTGCTTCGAGTGCTTCGAGGCAGTACGCATAGTTATCAGAACGTGTGAAAGTGAAGTGGTGGAGGCACACTTTAGGCACACTTTAGGAAAAGAACCCTGGCGGGTGGAACCGGTTAATGTATGCAGTTTCGTGAGTGAGTCAGTGTTTAGGGGTGTGCGTGCTAGTGCAAATGCGTGCTTGTGTGTAAAGTGGTTGGAATGTCAATTTTTAAACGGTGACATTGCACAATTTTCTTAAGGAGTAACGATTATCATGTGCTGAGAGCGGTTAATTGAAATCGATGTCACTGTCAAGATAATCTACGCATGAGGCTGTCAAGGGCGTGTTCATGTTTTTAATTTATTTTACTTTTATGGTGAAAAAATGTAGCAAGATTGAAAATAGTTGAAATATTACGATACTTATTTTAAAATTGAAATATTGTTTTTTATTTACAATTACGCATGCAAGTGACACAAAGCGTTGTTAAAGTTACTGGATTAAAAATATGCATACTTTCAGGCTGATAAATTTGCCCCTCAAAGTATGTGATTCGTGTCAATCAAAAATTATTTTTCGGTGGTTTTTTTTATACTTTCGGGATAGTTAAGAAAATTTACGCAATGCGGATTACATTTTAGTTCGAAATACGCTTAATTGATATTAGCTCTGATTGATATTTTAAATTTTTTTATTTTTTTGCTGTGGTGATAACGGTTTTTAATAGCACACTTAATTAAAATCTTAAACTAACACACTGTTAAGCAATCGACGCTTTCGAAAATTATTTAAAAAGCAATTAGAAAAAACGCTTTTTTCGCGCGCGATTTTTTTGAAAAATTAGATCGCGAAACGTTCGATGCCACCGGTGGCACAAAACTTCTCCATAGTTCAAATGGTTTTGTATCGATAGTCGAACTTCCACTACTTCCTTCCTAAGCGATACGCACCGCCAGACACTTCTGTTTCGTACAATCGAGAGCTAGTGAAACGAATGATTGCATTCCGCTCATTTGATACCGGAAAGTGAGCAAACCGAGCGTTGCTTTGCGAATTAATTTAGAAACGGCGCAGAATGCAGAACAGGAAGTGATGTGCCAGGAAAGAATGGAAGAAAAAAATCCCCAAACTTTCGCGGCGCCAATCTTTACAGAACAGAACCAGCCGCTAGGTACCGGATGGAAGCCGTTAAAGTAAAATTTAATTTAAAACCAATCATTCCAAACCAGACTGCCGCTGAAAAGGAGCTGTTGCAATGTGTGTGTGTGCGTGTTTTTTTTCGGTAAAAATCGTGATTTTCCCCGTGCTGATCTCCAAAGAAAGCGCACTTTGTGAATGAGCGCATCGTGCGTTAGAGTGCGTGGGACGTGGGAAAAAGTAAAGAAAAAAAAATTAAAGGAACAAAACCAAGCGTGGAACATGCGGTGGGAAAAAAGCCTTGCCTACGTGAATCGCGAGTGAAAAGAAGTAATTTCCTTATCGATAGAGAATACCGAGCACATCGCCCATTTTGCACCGTTCAAGTCCTTCGCTACAGGAACATTAATGCCTCAAAACATGTGTTTTTCTTTGCACCTTACTCTGCCTCTCTCTCTCCATTGGTTGTGGTTTTAACAGAAACAGCACGTAACCGCTCGTGAACACATCAAAGCGTGAAGTTTTTACAATAAAATACTGCGATATTGCGTTCAATAGCTTAATATGTAATAATGTGTCTGGCCGTTCCGTTTTCGTGCAGGAATTTTTGCCTCGCAAAAATCGGGATGTTCAAAGCGCGGGCCACCCTCTCCTCCCCGGCAAGCCACTTGTAAACGCGCTGATGTAATGGATTTTTCGCAGAAACGTGTTTCTTGCGCCGCCGGAACACCGCCGGCAAAGTGTTTACCCGTAAGAGGAAGCGCGAGAAGGATGGTGTATAACTTTTTTGCGTCGTGTTGAAGTCTGGCTGGTGTAAAGCTTTGTGCCGAAGTCCGTTGAATTTTAATCAAAAGCTCAATCAACACCTATTAAGTTTGTTTGCCCGTCCCGGCACACGAGTGGAAGGCGCGTGTCAAAGTAGTGACGGTCTAGTGGCGGTGTGTTGAACAGCGGGGCTGTGTGCGTTGCGACAGTGGCCGCGGCCGTTTCCTGGAAACGAGAAGAACAATATTCTGGCATTGAGTAATGCATTCATTGATATTTCAGGTGAGAATGAATTATGGGTAGATTTTTTTAAATATTGTAAATCTTAAATTCATAAACTAGTGGTTTGATTTCCGGTCTTAAGTGAAGTGCAAAAAAAAAAAAATTGGTAAAAGTTTAAATAAAATATGGGATATTGACACGCTTATTTTCATTAGTACAGAATTATATATTATGTGCTCCGGGCTCGAAAAAGTTTTACTAAAAACAGTATTTTTCTTTTTTGATTCGCATAAATCATGCATACTTTAAGCAATACACCTTTTTTAGGATATTTAAATGACTTTAATATTATGAATTTTAATTACTTTATTTGGCATGGAATTACATTGTGCACATTTTAATTATTTATTAATGATATGAAATTAAAGTAAATTAAATTAATTTTTGCTATATAAAATTGCTTATTTTTCTAGAACATTTTGACATTTATGTTATAGATTTATCAAAAGAGTCTTTAAATTAAAAGCAGATGAGCACACTTATCCCATCCAATAAGCGGATATCTGGTGGTGTTCCACACGGAGGCAAGCAGCAGTGAACTTAAACAGGTGTAAAGCAACTAAATATGGCTTCTAGTCTAACCGTTGGCTTTTTAATACAATCACTCCCTAACGGGCGCTATTTACGTCCCGCTTCCGAAAGGATAAACTAACACTAAATCTGGAACGGCTGCGTTAAAATGTAAGCAGAGTTGACGTGAACAAACGTGCTTCGCGCGGAAGGGTTTGAACGGGAAGGAGGAACCGGAGATGTCAGCTTAATTTACAATCGAAGCATTTCCGTTTTTCCCCCCTCCGAGGCTGGGTGGTTTTGTCGACCGAAGAAGTAAAATTAAGTCATCTCAAAGTGTGCCGTGAAAGGAACGGAGTGGCCGAGTGGAAAAATGGCGTTGGAAAAATTCACCCTCCTTATGCCGATGACATCCGCCGGGCGAGTCCGGTGGCGTCGGTCGTTTTGTTCCAACCTCGATGCGCTCGTCTTGTGGGCGATAATAAATTAGAAAGTTTTCCCGAACGTGTCCTGCCCTTATCGGGGGGGATGAATCTGTTTCGATTTCACCTGCTCAGGTGCCCGGTTGCTCGGTGCTGCCTGCCCATTTAATGGACAACCAAAACTACCGAACAGGTTGTCCTGAATTTTTGACAGAGAAATTAGTTTGATTGCGTTTTCATGCCCACTGTGGCACGCTTGGGAGGGGTAAACGGTTCGGGAAAGCGATGGAGGTTTCCGCTTGTCTTGTTTGTTTGTGAACGACGTTCTGTAATGCACATGAAGAGAGGCAATGTTTTTCGACCGTTTATGGGTGAACATGAAATTGCAATCTTCAGAACGAACAGGAATGTTGAAATCGGTTGCGTTTAAAGACGAATTACAACCGATGGGATTGTACTGACATATTCAACAATTCTCTGACACACACATAAATATGGTTTTGCATAGACTTTGAGTAAAATGCAAAGAAACCGTTTACATGCGTTTTAGGTTTTATTTGTTTTAAATAGAATTCAAAAAATATTATCATAATTTAGTGTTTTTCACGCCATTGTTACTCTGATGGGGAGAATAATTGGCAGGTGCTAACGAAATAACGATTGCGCTGGGTTCGCAATTCTACTGCCCGGGACTTATGCGCCGCATTTTTCATTTTTATTCCTAACCATCAAAAATAAATTTGACGAGCTATGAATGATTTCCATCACCTGCTTCTAAAGAAGCTTCTGAAATTTTCAAACATCACGTCGCAGAGATTACCTGCCTGGAAAAATAGTAAAAGCCGTTTGAATTGGAATACCAATTAATTGGATATCTAAATAACTTCCGAACCACTTTTCTTAGACTTTAAACATTATATTTTACTTATGATTTTATTGTTGGATTTATTATATTTTATGATTATGATTAGAAGTTAATATAATCGAATCATTTAAAAGTTTGCCATTCATCATATTGATCAATGAGTAAACTTTTTTTTACAAAAATACTTTACAACTAGATATGATTTAGGTAACGACGGAATATTAGCATTCAGCCTAAGCATTCATAACTATGGAAGCCACATGCAGTTCTGTGCAACACGCATCCCGGCCAATAATCTGCACCGAAGGAATGACAAACCGAAAGCGATGGTATAAAAGGCACAAATGCCGGAGCGGATGGCTTGCGATGGCAGACGGAGACAAAACCAACGTCTCGTGGGAGTCCGACGCCTACATCCCGGTCGGTCTCCCAAGCTGCTAAGGAACCGAAACCCGAAGACAAAAGTGCAACCTTCGACCGGTCTGGCTGGCAATGGGCTGACAACGCCAGCGGGCCCTGTCATGGTACGGCCCGGGCGGACGCGCCCGACTTGCGGATTTGTGTCACTGACAATGTCATGGCAGGCGCTCGGGAGGTCAAGACGGCTGACGAATTGTGTGCCCACTGGCTGCTTGCGGTGCAGATGCACTGTGGCTCCCGGGGCCGGGCGACCGGATATGCATGACCCTGGCAGGAATCTAATTGCGCGGCTTTGCAGTGCTTGGCTAGCCGATGCGCCAATAGGGCAGAACTGAGTGCGCTCGTAATGAGAACCGAACAATGTGGGTTAAAAATTCTTTTCTTGACGGATGATGGAAGATTTTTCCGTCCCCTGCTTTGAGGCGAGCGCTTTTCATCGATTGTGGCATATGAAAGGGATAACAATTTCATACAGAGCGTTGGATTGGATTTGCGATGATCCTGCTGCTGGAGGTTTGTTTTTTTTTTTTGTTACGACTTACAGGAGCTCTGGAGTACAGCAATGACTGAGCAACAATGGAGCGTCCATTACAAGTGGCAGCTCGCGAGTCATGCAATGGTATTTGGTTGTATTTTTGGAAACATTTCCCCACGGCCATGGGGATGAATGGTACCAACAAAAGGTAACAAAGTTTTAGAGTACTAGCAGTACGTTTCGTTCTCGATCAACTGTATGGTTATTTAATATGGATAGGATTTTGGTCTTGCAATTTCTTGAAACTTCAAATCTTTGACAAGACAGCTTAGAGTTTTTGGACCAATACATTTTAGTTATTTTAGATCTTTATAAAAGAATAAACCTTAATGTTTTGTAAACTATTGTATTTTGATATCACAGGTAATTGCACACAAAAATTATAATCATTCGTAATGTTTGAAATATTTTCCAATCATATGCTATGTTTATTTTAAAAGTTTTTATTTCAAATTTCTTGTTCTTTTGCTGACCACTTCCAACCATTGCCGAGCTGCTGGCTCTAGGAAAGGGCGCTCGAATCACGTCGTAAAACTGAGTGTTACAGTTTTCCATAAAATAAACACTCCTTAAGCCGCACGTTGCTTCAATCGTCCATTATCACTCTCGAAAGACGATTGGCTGTTGATGGGGTGGCCAGCACTACAAATGGCACCATCGTAATGGACATTCACTTCGTCAAAGTGTGCATCCTCAGCAGCTAGTGGTCGTGCCGCCCTTCACTCCACACCAAAGCGGACCGGTTTAAGGTCACTTCCGGTGGTTCTTTAAACTTCTCCGCTCGGTCCATCATAATTTTTGGGTTGGCCTCATTTTTATCCACCCCTGCTCTGTGCCGTTTGTTTAAGCCACACCGAGGGACGAACTTTCCGGACACACTTTTCCCAGCGCCCACCGCCGGGCCAATTATCTCGAGAAAGTTGAGCGAATCTAATTGTGGCCACGAAATAGGATATACTTTACGGGTGACCTAATATACGCGCGAGTAGTAGGAAGTGGGAGAAAAAAGTGTACAGAAAAAAAGCCTTTTCGATCCCTTCAAGATGTTTGCGGACGGGCACGAAACGGGTGGCGGTTTGTATCAGCTTTTCTTCCCTTTGTTGTTCAAAAGTCATTAACGAGTGGTTACCATTTTGTTTTTCATTTTCTGTCTTTTGCGATGGTCGGCGGCTTGTGGTAACACCCTGTGCTTGTGTGTTTCCTATTTAAATGGGTTCAGCATTGTATTGCGATGGTTAGATGCCTTTGGCACGTCGAAGAAAGTCGCACAAATGTGGGACAAATTGCAATGCTCAATAATTACAACGGAATTTCGCCTCCAGCAGCTGCCGAAACATTGGTTCATTTCGGCATTGACACGTGCTCGTACGGTGGAGGTATCCAATTATTCTTGATTACAGCAGTAGGCTGGAGACCTATTTAAATCTGCGCCCAGGTTCGCTAGTGCCTCTGCTAGAGCGCTAATAATAATTCAGATTGGATTATTGCAAACAAGCACCCGAACAATCGTAGTAAATGCATCCTCTGCGCGGTTTCGCTCCCAAAAGTGCGGACGCGACTTGCACAGCAATTGCGTTGATGGATTTTTAATTATGAACTGCAGCAGCAGCAGTACGCCTTGGTGTGCGAGATTTGACCGGTTTGACGAACCAAATTTAAGCGATTGATCAGGGGTTTGAAGAGCGTTTTAATGCTTTTCCGATGTCGTATTCAGCTTCAGAAAACGATTTAATAGCAAATTTTATTGATTAGTTAAGGACGCTTCTGAACAGAAACAAATATTCGGCTAGGTGTTGTTTGCAGTTTTCGTTAGTTGAGGTAAATTATTAAAAAGAAACGAAAGGAAACTGTTTTTACAACAAAAATCGCATACGATTTTTAGCCTTTTTCTTAGTTTTGTTTATATTTCATATTAATTTATATTGTTTGTTTAATACAGTAAAAAAATTGTTAAAACATTTAATAGACAGTTATTTTATTTATGATGCCATATAAGTTTCTTGATCTACTAGGTAAAACGGCCAGGATTTATGCCAAAGTTCCAAACTAGTTTTTGGCTTGTTTCGTTCTGCTTATCCATCTGCCTTAATCTAACGAAGACCATCAACTGATGGAAACACCAGTTTCAACTATTGACTTTTAGTACAACAATTTGATTTAAAAAATCCATTTGAAAATATGACATTACAGTTTTATAAATTGTCGATATACGATATTAAAACTATCGATGCTTTTTCGTGTGTAATTTTCTTTAAACAATGCTTTTCTAATACAAAACGACAATGCTTTTCTAATACAAAATAATAATTTAGGCAATAAATAATGTCTTTCTTTATACAGCAAAATAATAATTTAAACTGAGGGAAAAAGCAATGCAAAGCAAAGATTAATGTATGCACTGTATTTTGAGTCTTTTATTAGTTTTTTTTCTCGCTTACTCATACATTTGTCTCCATAGCTCACTTTTGTTAATCTATTTCATGGTTAGGTGACTCACTGAAGATGACATCGATCTAATTAAATCTTTGTGGAATCGAATTTATATCATGCACAAATTGAACAGTGAGAAACGAAAGAGGACAACTCCAAAGAAATATCGAATGAAACACAAAACCAGCGCGTGGATATTTTAAAATATGTCATGCGAATTGAAAAGAATGTTCTTCCCGAATTCGTAATTACATTCGAAAAGGTTTTCTTCTGTCATGCATAAAAAACCCTGCAATCTTCGCTGACCCTCAACATGCTTTTTGGAATGAGCTACGTTCACGTTCTGCTTTGATTAATGTACTTCGGGCGGCGAATGGAGTGTGGATAGCCGTTTCGACTTCCGTCAGTTGGTCACCGCTCTGCGGACGTGCGATGGAAGCTCGCTCGCCTGGATGTATCTGGAAGCTCCCGGGCCCGGTTTCCTAAAATGTGCACTACCTTGGGGTAATTTTTGCGACCATGAACCGAACGCATTAGCAGCGGCGTAGTGATGTTAGAGCATTTAAGCGCTAGTACTCGTCAGCTCCCACGCAGGAAATTAAACTTCCGCTTAATTGTAGTGACAAATTAAAATTCCATTTCCCGGGGGCCCCCGCCCGTTCCCCCAACGCGTGTTGTGGGTGGAGCTGACGACATTTAGCGCTCTGGAGTACTCATATTAGCAGCCTCGTTGTGGGGATGCGATATACGAGTGCGATGCATTAGTGATGGGCAAAACAGGTTGCAATAAATTTCGATTCCTTTTCACTCGCCGAGGGATGCTGAAGGCAGTGTTGGTGTGGAAGCGGTATGGCCCGTGTTGCTTTTCTCCGCTTACTCGGGCCACAAGAGGAAACGTCCGTCCACCGGAGCTAGCCCGATAGCGCTCAAAAGATAAGGGCATCCGTCGACAGAAAGGGCGCTGTTAATTTAGTCCTCGCCGTAGTGCGCACGGATCCCAAGGGCGGCGACTGACAGGAGAACCCC
>JXWZ01005990.1:0-13025 GCA_000956215.1 Anopheles farauti No. 4 | reverse complement strand
GAAGCAAGCCACTCAAGGCCAGTTTGACGGCCAGACGGCCAGTTCCAGCAAGGTTTCCGGTCCCGGGGCAACCCGGAATGGGAGAGGGAAGGGAATACACGCAAACTGGACTTTGAATGGGTGACCACTTGGGCCAGGCATATCTTCGGTTCGAGAGGAAAGTAAAAAAAAAACAACACCAACTAAACAGGAGCAACTAAAGGGACGGGGAGTTCGGAAGTAACAAATATGTTTGGAAGGGAAACCTTTCGAAAGAAAAGTAGCAGATATCCTTCCCTTCATTTACCTTTAACGCGTGCGTTCTTTTTCTTTCGGTTCCGGAGGATTCTTTATCTTCTTCTTTTTTTTTTGTTGCACAGACTGGGTGTTCCTTCCACCCCCACCCGCAAGGTGTGTCTATTCACTTGCTAAAGGTGCGGGTGAAGTGCTTTCAAACGATGCCACCAGCCCCTCTCGGGAAAGCGGATGTATGATCATTTTTCCAACGTCCGCCCGTTTAGGTCTCGAACCGGCGTGCTCCTTGCTCCTGGAGCATGTGCCACCCGCAGGCGGATGCTGGAGAACAATGGTTTGGCGGGCGGGCAGGCAGGCAGACAGGCGACCAAATGGAGCATCTTTTTTTTTCGTTTCGTTCCTTTTGCCCAGCCGCTGCCCCGTGACAAGGACTACCTTTTCGTGATTCTTTTCTTCGGTGATTCAGGGGTTTCTTCTTGTTTGTGTCTTCTTCTTCTTCTTGTGCATGTTTTCGTTCCGGTTTTTTAGGGTACTCCTTTAGGGCCGGGGTCCTCGGGAACGTCGGAACCGCGAACAATGGCTGTGGCCCACGGGTCCGCCTGTTCCGGCAATTTGATCACCTTTCCGGCGGGTGGGGAAAAGGGAGGAACCATTAGGCCGTTTCCGGCAAAATGAGACCGGCTGGAGGGTGGAAAGCTCCCGGCAGCGACGACAACAGCAAACCAGGCATCAAAGCCCGCCACGACAACAAAAAGCGGACCAACATGTATGCGCGCCCATATATATATAGATATATATTAGATGCCTATCCATTTATTTCTACGGCAACGTTACTGACGGGCGCCGCTGTGAAGTGAACTCTAAACCCCTGCCCGGTAACAGCGTGCACCTTTCCCCCGTGTCGCAGAAAGTCCCCGGAATCGGGAGAACAAATTGTAATCCAATAATAATGAAGAATAAGAAAGTCTAGGGATGCCCGGAAGCGGAAGCAGCGGAAGCAGCGGAGGATACCATCAAGAAGGAAATGGAAGAGAAGGGGAGAGAAGAGGGAAGAAGGCGGATAGGTAGCGAAACGGAAAGAGTGGAAAACGAGACACCCACACGCTGCGACTCGGTAATGAAAATGGAGTTCCCCCTTTTGCGTTGTGCCGTCGCCGGAATTCCTTCCGCCTGGGCGCAACGTCTTCCCGCTTGGCTTGGGTCCGTTTTCTTGTAGTCTTCTTGTCCCTGAAAGAACGCATCCCATGCAACCAGCATCGCTTACCACGCGGTAAACGATTGCGAAAGGATTTCTAGTAGAGTAGAGTACGAAAGGTGCGAGAAATCTCGTGCTATAGAGCGAATTTGTTAGCTACACACTTAAATATCCCAAATCGAAGGTCAACATCAGCGTTCAGCACATTTTATGTTTTCCTTTATTTCATTCAATGTACTTGCTGTATTTTCTGTTTTTTTTGTTCCTATTAAATTTTATATCTGTTCTATTTTATTTCTTTTGTGTTTATATTTTTCTTGCATTGTTTTATTTGAATCATTTTACATGAAACTTTTAATTTCTTACTTATATATTTTAATGTATGTTTATGTTGTAGAACACTTTTATTTTACTTCGTTTGTTTGTTTGCATGTTGTTATTGTTTTCTTTAATGGTTCGGTATTTTTAATGTTTCCTTTTTTATGTTCGTTGTTTCGTGAAAATTTTCAACTATTTCGATTGCTATTTCCATGGTTTTTCGAAGCAGGTTTATAAAATTGTTAAAACTTTATTTTCTCGCTGAAAAATCAATTACCCATTTTTGACAAGTTTTTTGTTTCTCTGTGCGTACTTGAATCAACCTTCCGCATGTGCGCACCGTTCCGCTTGTACGTGAAAAAATCTGGAAAAAAAATGAACGTTCCTCTATAATAATAAACGATACATGCCAACGGCTGCGGGACGGTCGAAGCTTCCTGTTCCGTTTGGTACCCGTCCAGGCCCTTGCACGCGCCAGAAGGTTAATCGTACGAACCCGATCCCGCCAGCCTCCCTGTCCCCTTTCCCGCCTCGCTGGAAAGCAGACAAATCTTGGGTGAAATCAAATAAAAACGTTCCACTTTGCCGTCGCGTCGGATGGGTCGGGTTGATACCGGTGGGTCGGGTTTCCGGATTCGATCCGCGGCTATATCGCTGCTTCCTGCGGATCTCCCTCTTCTTCCATCCCGCCCCATGGCGGCTGTGTCATGAGGAAGGAATGGAAACGGAAGGATGAAACAAAACGCATGAAACGTCGCCTGAATGAGTTTTCTATTGAGTCGATTATACGATTTTCATCCGTCGGCACCTTTATCGAGCGGTCCCGGCACATAACTGGCCCCACCTGACACCAGGATGTGTGTGTGTGCGTATGTATGTGAGCCACTGTACGTTTTATTTGTTTCTCCCTTTCCCTCGTTTTATTTGTACTTTTAGGAACACAGGACTCGGATTTTTTTTCCTTCTGCTTCCTCATCCCGGCGTGTGCCGTTGCATCTTTGTCTTGGCATATCCGGAAACCATCGTCTATCTTCGTCGTGCCGTTTTCCGTGCCCCTGTTAGTTTTCTGCTTGTGTGTTAGTGTGTGTGTGTTTTTTTTTTATTTGTCGCAGCGCCGCCTGAAATACGACGGGGACGTTTATGAAGTGGCAGATAAAAAGAGTTTTATTGCGCTTGCTTGCCTTCACCGAGGTTGGCGAATAACAGGCCTGAGTGTCGTACTCCGCAAACACTCTACGAGGTTGGCTACCAGATTTCTGGTTGTTTTTTGCTTAGTTTTTTCCCTAGTTCCACCCACTAGCCGGTGAGGTAAGGGAAGAGTTTTGGATTGCTCAGATTTTCCCTTCTACCTAATGCTTATGTTGCTTGATTACGGTGCTCTTTCGGCGCTCAATTAGACGCACGCCGTATAATTATTACGTTACCTGCATGATCACCGCAGTCGGAGATTAAAAAGGGACACATTTCAGCAAATCGGTACAAGTGATAATAGAGAACACAAACAAAATTGCGATTTTATGCGTCACCCTGTGTCATGGCTGTGCTAGAGATAAATTAAATCAAGATACCAATAATATGAAGTTTAACAAGTTAGATTTATGAAAAAGAAAATAATAATAATAAAAAAACCTTTGATTCTCTTCATTACTTTCTCCAATACCTTTCTCCAACAAGAAGATAAATGAAAATAATAAAGTAACATTTCTCCAATTTTGTGAACAATACATTCCGCAGTACTCGTCGGGCGGATTACCTCCCAATTCCGCAATAAAGCACCCGAAACTAGATGTTCTTAGTTTGCAATTAGCAAAAGCTCTATTTCAACGTTCCCGCCGCCGGATTTTCTGGTCACGGTACGCTGCACACAACCACTGCAGCTCGCCTCAATTAGAAACACAGCCCCGTATGTGTATGTGTGGTGCCGGTGCGCCTCACCACCGGTCGTCCACATCGGGCGAGATCCGTCCGCAAGCTCTTCCAGCACGGGTCTGTCTGTGAGCCTGGGCCGGGAAATAATCAATATTCAATTAATCAGCAACCAATTTATGGGGCAGTCAATATTTTGAAATATGTAAATTTTATGCTCCAATAAATTATCTCCAAAAGCGGCGGCGGCCGGCCGACGGAACGCAAGCGTTGGAGCCAAAAACCCCGACCGCTGACTTGCAGCAGTTTGCGGAACGCCGGTAATGGCGACGTCAGCGAGATGTGGGATGGAAAGATATTTCCGAGGTCAGAGCGGGCGGAAGTCTGCCCGCCGCCAGGGTGCCCGCTGACCCGGGCTGTTAGATCTTGATAGATAGGCTTTCGGGTGGGCCTGGCGGGGAGCAGAGCAGCAGGGTGTACGGTGTGAAGGCTGGAAAGAAGGGTTGCAAGTTTTGGACGCAGTGCTCCGTGCGAAAACCCTCAGCCTCAAAAGGATGACGCGGCCATGCGGCCATTTTAAAGCTCCCGTTTCTCTAATGAAGGTGCGGAATAAACGGTTTCCATTCGGCACTCTCGCCGGAACCTATTACGATATTGCCTGTTCCCGGGCGGAAGCGACCACGAGGCACAAGTTGGGCTCCCGAAATGAGTCGTACCAAAAGTACATGTCCGACTTGGTTGTAAGCATGGTTTGCTAATCCACGATTTGATACAATCACGCGTCGATAGCGGGGATGCCGATATTAGAACCATAAGGTTCTTACCAGGTATCAGGAGAGAAAAAGAGAGCGAGAGAGAGAGACCATCGAGATTGGACGCAGGGCACGATCAGTTCATGGTACCATTAGCAGCTTAATCGACCGTACGGTAAAGGCTGAAAATAATACATTAATTCCAGATGAGATCCCAATGAGCGATGGCATGGGTCGAAATATTTTGACCGATGATTAGATCGGTTGTATGCAATGTACTTAAATGGCACATGCTTTTTATTGTGTTAGAAACCGCTTTGTACCTTAATAATTACACAGTTTAAATAAAATTATTATATTCATAATTTAAATAAACCATTAAAAGTGCTGTTCATTAGAACACATTCTGTAAAAAAGCAAAAAAAAACTCCAAGTTTCCGTCAGGTGTTTGTCAAACACGAGACGAAACACCTGAAGCTATACAGTTCCTTCTCTTTTACTCTTGTTACGAGCTTCTTGTTTTGCTCCATGCGTCGACGTGGATAGGTAAAATTCTGATTTTTTTTTCGGTTTAAATGTCACCCAAATATCGAACCGAGCGGGGCCGAAGGAAGCCGATGTACCAATCGATCAGATCGAGCACTCACTCGGCTCGGCGCTTCCCCTTCCACTACACGGATAATGACAGCGATACAGAGTTTCTCAAGCTATTATTAACAGCTATCCATATTATCACGTCACAAATGATAACATCTTTATTGACATCTTGGGGCATTTTAATGACGCTGAGAGCTGTTAATGATAGCTTGAGAACCACTGTAATATCAGTGTAGATGGCTAGAAGCACATGATGCTGCGAAAAGACGAAATGACAGATGTGACGTTTTACTAAGTTCACCGCATGACATTAAATACATATTGATACTTACACTATGGTTTTCAATTTCTCCTTCCATTTATCGCACCCTTTCGTTAATTAAAACCGAGCGTCGCACATGTTTTGTGTTAGATAGAATTACACCTGAATCCACCTAGCTTATCTGTAGGATCGGAACAGAGTAGTACATTCATCGCTTCCCGTATCGCGTACGAGTCCGATTATCACTTTCCGGCTGGACCAAGAAGAGAAAAAAAAGCATCTAGCTTCCGAACAGATTCTAGTGCGGAGAAGCTGCGCGGAGAAGTTTTTAATTGAAATCCTCGTCCCGGCAGCCACAAACCATCGCAAAACGCGCGTGCACAACACGGAATGCCTTCGACCGTGCCGGGTGGCACAAGAAGAAAATCTCTGCACAGCTCGGCTACTAATGAATGCTAATAAAAGCGCTCGGTCGGCCACCTTCCTGCAGAAACGAGGCATCCGCAACCGCCGGAACGATGTGTATACATTCTGCCAGCGCCAGTGAAACATTCGCCAGCGGTGAGTTACTACGTACGTTGGGAAACTCTAATTAACAGTCGTAACGATTCAGCATGCGATATTTCAAATCATCATTATTATTTTCAACCTTTTCCACAAGTTGCTAATACAAGCGCTGTCCTGTGGGATCGTGCGGAAGGATACTGTTAGCCATAAGAAGATGAAATATTACGCTTCAGCCTGGTTTGATGTCCTACACGCCATACTGTTTTTATTCACACTGTTAACTATTTTAATTAAAAAAAATAGCAAAAAAAAGGGTGCTCTGTTTAAATGGAAGATTTATGATGTAAAATTTTATTTGATTCAACTTACATATTCTAAAAAAGTGATACATTACTTTTTTACCATCACTCGATAAACTTTTAATTACTAATGGTAGGAAAAAAAAGTACCATACCAGAAAACATTAACGTGAAACGCAATTGTATCAAAGTGCACAAGTGCGACTCATAATTTCAAAAATTTCAGAGAAAATATTACAAAAAAATCGTTTGCTGATTTTGAACTTTATAGACCTTTGTTATTATTTATTTAAATAACAACATTTATTAAAAACAATCTTTAAAATACGGACGAATTTGAACAAGGTTAATCTTAACATTTAAAACAGGGAATAACACAGAACCTCTTTGTACAAATAAAAAAAAACATTTCTTTATCATTAAACGAAATAATTAGTATCGTAAATGTCATTCGTTTTAGACACTGCTTTAGGGGCAAAAATGATGTTTGTCTCTTTTTTAATGATTATGATGGAAATGTTTCAGCCTCGTTCCCTCCGTACACATTTCCAGCAACTGTCGCGTTGCTGTAATCAGTACGAAACGAATGCACTTCATTTGGGTGTCCGTGTTTTTTTTGTCTTCTCAATGTTCCCTCCCCCACCCCTTCCAAGTTGGCACATGCCGAGGTGGACAGTTGCGTTCATCTTCCAGCAGCCGTGCAGGGAAATGGGACCAAATTATCCGTGAAATAAATGGCCGGCCACTGCGCAGTTGTCGTTGCTGCTGGCGTTCCAGCACGCACCGGGCCTAATGTAGCGGTCGTGTATTTCCCGGCCCAACCCGGTGACCTGTCGGCCTGGCTGCTTCCGGTGCCCGCAGCGCAGATACACTGCAAACCCCAGCCCGGTTGCCGGCGGAAGCAGCAAGGTGGGCAGCGAGAGCGAAGCGCGAATCAGCGTGCTAAAACAAACGAAAATTCCCCAGCGGTGAGGCGAGGCTCGCGGCTCCAAACGGGGGCAAAAATAAAATCCCTAAGCGTATGTCCGTACACACACACACACACACACACATTGACACACTCATACGTACACTCCCTCACACCCCTGGCCAGTAAAAAACAAAACACATCCCATCGCCGGTGGATGGGAACGGTGCCATGGCCCGGTTGTCGAGTTTAAGAGCATAATCATGTTCGAATCGCCACAAACCGTCATCGCTGTCGCAGCTGCCACGACAGAGCCACTTCCCGGCTCGTGGCAGAGACCCAGAGCACATATATTCATTGCCCGGTGTCGGGTGAGAAGCCGATGTGATGAGCAATTAGATCACGGGCTCCGGTCGGTCCGCGAGCTCCGAGCAACGCCAGCAAGACATTTGCTCTTAGCGTCATTTCTTCTTCCATTTCCTTTTTTTTCTATTTTATTCTCGGTATAGAACGGAAGCTGCAGGCTTCAGCTACCAGACTGGAAATGGCGTCTGGTGTTGTATTCGTGTATGTGTGTGTGCTGTCGAAATCGAAACGGCCGAAAGAACTTGCCGTGTTGGTTTGGGTGAGTCATCTCCCGGATCAAGGTGTTTTTTTTTTCCTAGTGCATCCGCTGCAGCTCCTCAATATGCATGAACGCTAAGAAGGATGTTCGAACCGTACGGGATATTGGTGGATGGGTGTGTGTGGAGGGGGGGCAATGTCATGAACAAAAAAAGGGCAACGCGCCCGCAACGAGATGACGGGGTACGTTTGCAAGAAGCTCGCCAAAGACCTTGAGAAGCTGGTGCGACCGATTGTTCACCGATGTGAGACCGAAGCAGCAGTTTGGGGCAACCGAAATGCCAGGGTTGAGAAACCCAGTTGTGATTTGGCGCACTTTACTTTACGCAGCCATTTTCGCTCATCTTCAACGACGTTTCAATCAGCCAATGTTCGTTTCTTGCTTCCATTCCTCACCCTATCAGACTTAGTATTTTTCTACTGTTACCACACATCGAGACTTATTTTAGAACTCATCGTCAGATCAAGGTGTGAAATGGAGATCGAGACAAGTTGGAAAATATTTCGAGTGATTCCTCTATACAAAAAAAGTTTCATGTGGTAAAGGTGTCGAAATATGTATGAAATAAATTTTTTGTGTAAATTTTTCATGAAAAAATTTCTCATATGCCTCGTTTGTAGAGATGAGTTGACTAGATTTATAAATACGTATAACTATGTTTACTTACATTATAAAAGCCCCAAGATCTCTATACTGTGTCACAAAAACGAAATCGAAACCTAATGTGAAAAACAATATTTGAAAATTTATACATTAGGCATTTACTTCTATTTATTTCTCCTTACAATAAGAAAAGATCGCCTTTAGCGGGAAATAATTGTAACGAAAACAAATACTCTACAAGCTTCGATCTATCTCAAACCAAGCCGATCTGCGGTTCTCGTGGGGAAGTGTATAACCACTGAAGTGTTAAGCTTCAACTAAACAGGTGTGCCACCACTAATACCGCTGGCGATTGATATTGCTATCAGAGGGAAAGAGTGAGAGGAATGTATCAATACATCAGGAAGGAAACACTCAACGCTCGTTTATACTACAGATCAGTTCGTGTCGAACGATTAGACGCGCAAGCCAAACTGATTGATTCGATCGTGAAAAAAAAACAAATTCAATCTCGACTTACCTCGGCATTTTCGGATTTTTTTATCTCGAATTTCTTTCTAAAGTGATAAAGTGTTACTAGTAGTGTTTTTTATTAACCAACAACCTAACCAATGAGTGGTAACATCAACGATTGTTTGCCTCGATTCGGGAGTTTTTTTATCGGCAGCGTGTCTATGTGTTGGTAAACAAACGAACACAGCCCAATCTGTTAATCCACCTTGTACAAATCGTGATAGCAGCAAGCCGACCAATACAATCAACCAACCAATCAACTGCATTAGCGTGTGAGAAGTGAAAAAGAAAACACCATCGTAAAAGTTTCGTACGGATGTTTGAGAGGTAAGGTGTAGACGTGTGTGTGTGTTTATCTCTGAATGTCATATGACAAATCCAATAAAAGCTTCGCGATCGATTTTTGCGTACTCGGAACGAATAACAATAATTTTTGCCCAAATTTCTGGACCAATTTCCACAAAATTCCTTTTTTACAATTTCTTCTAACTGTGTCTGGTTACACATATTTGTAAAATGATGCTTTTACTAAAAAAAAAAACTCAATTCGGCTTTTCCTCGAATAATCGTTAGACTTAGTCGATTTAGAGCTATTAATATTCGCGTTCTGAAACTTCATCATTTGAAACATTCTCGACAGCCCAGGTTTGCCGCATGATTTGCTGCAAAATAAATAAACACTCAAAACGGGTTAATTTCATTAGCTTCCCGATTGCTCAGCCCTGGGACGATCATTCCGCCGGTGATGATGAAATGCACGTATGTGTGTAGCCCGGTTCGGTTACGTTTACTTGCTTGCTGTTTAAATAATGGGCAGCAAACACTCTCCACCGGCATCCGGTGGGTGGCAAAAAGCGCATTGCGAACCCAGCGAAACGGGGCCCGGGCGGGGCGCTACGAAAAGTCTCTTAAAATATGTATTACATGCTTTCGAATGCTACACCGGCTGCACCATCAACGCACGGCAAAGGAGAACCGAACTCTCCCTCGGCAGGAGCGTTACGAAACGCCAGTAAATGCACCGCCGCAGCGATCCTTCCGGGCAACAATGCCAGGATTCCTTCCCGGTTTTTTTATTATTTTTTTTTTTTGGGGGATTCGTTTCCTTCCCGCTCGGGCTGCGTTTTTGGCACACAAAAGCACTCGAATGTGTTGTTGCGATGCTGCCGGGGAGGGTTTGGCGGTGGGGAGCGGGGGAGGTGAGTGTGGATTGCCGCAACTACTTCCCGGGCAACAACTTCCGCAGCACGAGCAAGCACTTCCGCCGACCCAGGCAGGCAGGCAGGCAACATTCTTGACGGGTTCTTATTTCGTCCCGCTTTTTCCCCGAGCGAATGGCGGAAAAAAGGGCGTACAGGCGAAGTATGCTCATGTGTATGCGTGATAGGAAAGCCGTTTCCATTGGCGTCATTAAAATGATATAAATGAGGTCCAAGAGCAACGGGCATAAACCATTATTATTGCATTACGAAAAAGCTCGAGCTCGCACTGTCAACGACACACGGCGAGATTTTGTCAGGCAGCCAACGTCCACGGTGAGTTTGACAGTATGTTTGCAAGCCCCATTGGAATCTGGCTTTCGGACTTCGGCCAGCAAGTCTTGTGTAAGACGCTTGAACATATTATGATTTCTGGAAGGTTTTGCATAGAATTGCGAGACATTTTGTTTCAGCCACAAAATTTGAATCGATAATTTTGTACACATCATGCCGATGTATTTGGTGCTGCTCACCAGGATTACCGGGAACCCAGATCGATCTCGTTGCTTTAGATTCTTTTGCAATTAATTTGGCTCACATTAAATTAATTAAAATTTGCTTCGTTCAAACATGCGCACTTGCACGGCGTTTAAGCAAACGTTTGGGCAAAAAGAAAAGCAGCGCGCCTCGTACCGACGGTAGCTAGAATTGTAACGTGAGCGAGTATGAAATCAATTACAAAATTAAATCACACCGGTGCTCGTGTTTGATTGCTCCAAAGAAAACAAAACTAACAAACAAACAAACAGAACGAAAAAAGAACGCACTACAACGGCGCAACATAATTGGAATTCATTTCGATGAATGCGTTCGATGGAAATGCGAGCAAATGCTGCCATATAGCCAAAAGTGGTCGGCTATGAAAAAACAAAAAAAAAAGCGCCAGCTAAATAAAGGTAGAAACGAAACTTGCGGGGGGTGGTACAAAAAAAACCCTGAAATGCAGTGCTACCAAATTGTACTCGAAAACGCAACTCGAGCACGAGAGGGATATCCGTCCGTCATCCTTTCCAGCGGCCAAATATCTCGTGAAAATCGAACCGGCTGGCGGTTTTGGTTGATCGCAGCACCGATAGAAAGTTGTATTAGATAGCGTGCCGGTGCCCGAGAACAAATATAAAACCAAAAAAATAACCGAAGAAGCATCCAGCCGAAGCGTAAACGGGCCAGCGTCGGGGAAAAAGGCAGGGTTGGGTAAAATAAAAAATAAAAAATAAAATAAAATAAAACAACAAACCCGGTAAGGAATCGGGTGCCTGGATTGGGTCGTTATCGACGCATCCCTTCCCCGGTTGCTCGCACCGGGTTCTCTACCCTCCCCTCCCCCCCCTCTCCCCCGCCCCTTCGGGGAGAAAGAACCCGGTTTGTGGATCAAACGTGAAAAACAAAGTCATGTCGAAGGAGCGAACTGTAATTAAATAACTGTTTGATTAAAATCAACCGTCCCTGCCGGGCCGAGGCCGGCGGATCGAAACGTCGGATGGTCGTCGTTTCGATTTTCAGCCCCTCGTTTCACCACGCCCAGCCCCCTCTCTCTCCCTCTCTCTCTCTCTCTCAGGCTCAGTGGTTCTCATTAATAAATTCCGGAAATACCAAGCCGGCACCTGTGGCCGGCACCGATCGGGCACCTCTTGCACGCCCCAAACAACGCCAAATATCGCATCGATCGAGCATCCGGAGCGACGGGAGGGTCGACTTGGACGACGCCGCGTACTTGACCCGAGAAATGGACACACCGCGGTTAGCGGTGCATGCGGGAAAAGCGTACTGTTTGATCCGTGCAAGTCATGCGCTCAAATTTCCTCGCTGATTAATTGAACATCAAACGGTTCGCGGGACACCAATATACGAACCGAGCGCGCGGGGGTGAACGAGGGCTGACCCAAGTGCCGGATCAATTATCATTTGGGACGGCAGGGGGAGGAAAGAGAATCGCCCAATCGTCACGCCCGGCGAAGAAAGGAGAAACGGGGGATGCTTCACAGCGCGGCGAATTCTTTGGTATTTCTGCGAAAAGGTACCTTTTACATGTCGCTGCTGACACACTGCATCCAACCGCTGTAGAGCCTTCCTTCTGTTGGAGTTAATTCCTGGGAAGCAGCAGATAATTCTTCACAAAAAAACACTTCCTTCCTCATAATGATATTTTTGAGAAGGGTTTTTTTAACATTACGCGTTGTTTCCTTGAGGATTTTTATTCTTTTTTTTGTTTTTACCCATTTTAGTTCCACGCGTTAAAAAAATAAATATTTTTTTAAAAGTATTTTTTACATTCAAACGCTTAGAGAAATTCAAAATAAAAAATTATAAATATAAAATCTTAATTTCAAATTAAATAATTGGAAAAAAATAGTAACTCAATAACGAAAATTAGTACCTAGAAACTTTTATCGACCGTTAGCATGAAAAGATTCATACTTAGTATTCATATTAGTACACGAAATTGAATTCTGTATTGAGAGAAAGAAAAACATATAATAAACTTTCCTCTCTCAAATTTGGCTATTCAAGCGCGGAAAAGAAAGGCAATAATATTGCCGCTCTCTTCGCAATCATTTCACTCCGGAAGGAAATTATGTTGATTTTTGGTTTCTGGTACTGAATTAGCACTTTCAGCAAAATAAACTACGAGCATCCTGGAGAAAAAAAAAAAGAAAAATTTACATTGAAACTCGGCTTCAACAAATGCCGTGATAATCATTTCAGCAAATATACTTTTTAGAACATTTTCCTTTTGCTACAACAAGCACTAATTGGCGCAACGACCATGACTTTTACCGGCTTACTACACTACACTGTCCCTTTTCTCTAGGGAGAGACGGTCCGGATGGGATCAAGGTACCAGTCCTGTCGCGTGAAAGACCAGCGTCGTCACCACTACATCACCGAGCCGCCCCCATAACAGCCCGTATAATGCGCATTAGTGGGAAGATCAAAGCTTCTTACGGCGTTGGATAAATACACACTAAAACATCTCGATGAATTTGAAGGCTGCGTGAAGGAAGCGTCAAATATTTATACCCTGTAATATCGATCGATGATGGAAATTACCAAAAGCGCCTCACCTTTCACATCCGTAAAATCACAC
>JXWZ01005989.1:0-16731 GCA_000956215.1 Anopheles farauti No. 4 | reverse complement strand
TGTGTAGCTGGCTGCGATGATTTAATCGATAGTTTAAGTTGAATACTCAGGACTACCGGGTAATGAAGGTAAGAAGGATAATTGAAACATCAATATTTAAAGATGCACAATAGATTTTAGGCTTCACAAAAGATGTATCAACTCATGTTGAAAAAAATGCTCAAAAATGCACAAACCATTCTTGAAAACGAATACCATCCGATTCCAAAGGAACATAAATTTAATCAATCTGATGAATGTTTCGGATAAGTAACAAATTTTATCATCCACCAAGCCGAGCCCTTAATCGACTAAAGGGGACATTAATAGACGACCGGCATTGGGTGCCAGGTACTTCCAAACATTCACCAAACAGTTTGACATTTAGTAGCGCGTCGGTCGTCGTTTCCGAAGACACACACAAACGTTACTTAACCGCTACTCTCCCGACCTGCTACCGATGCGATATCCTTGGTGTAGACACTCAATGTTTTGAGCGCGTGACAATTCAATAGCTCCTGCTTTCGCCATGCCCACCCCCTTGCTGCAGATCTGGCTTTGCGAAAGCTTTGCGAGTTTTTTTCCCCAATTTCTGGTGTTCCATGGTGCTCTCAGCACATTTTTTCCGCGATTTGGAACTGTTGGCAAACATTCGCTCTTAGGTGATCAATTTATCTGTCTCTGTCTGTAGTTTTGCTTCATCTCTTTCCTGTGCTCTTTCTCGCCATTATCTCACTTTCGTCAGGATTTCTTCTCACTTCTGCTCATTTTAGTTCTCGATTTGAGTTCCATCCTACTCCTGCTAGTTTGCATTATCAGTATACTGTACGCGAGAATCTCTACCATAATCACTGTTCAGTGGTATATGTCTTTGTACGATGAGCGTTGGAAGCAAAAACGACACGATAATACTTTCAGGAGCGAACGGGTATCCGTTCGCTGCTGCAGGACCTTTCTGTCCTGCTGCAAAGCAAGCCCTAGCTCTGACTACAACATTACCAAAAAACTTAAGCTTTCTCTCTCTCTCTCTCTCTCTCTCTCTCTCTCTTTTGCTCTCACTGCTGAGCCTCTCTTTTCCATGCTTGGGCTCATTTTCCTTCTCCCAATGAATGCCACCAACCGCACACGTTCGCCAACAATCTCTGACTCGGTGATAGTTCGCTTGCCAGCTCCGGTTAAAGCGAGTCGCTCATTTTCTGGCCTCATTCGAACGCAGTCGCACACAAGCGCACAAGCGCTACCGAGGGTTGGGAGGCAGATGAACCTCGAACGACGGTCGGACGGTCGGACAGACGGACGGACGGACGGTTATTATATAATCGCCACGTTTCGTCCTTTCGATGCGGTTCTCACTGGAATGGAAATCGAACTCGAAGCCACCTGGGTGTAAACTGCTGTGCAAATCAGCCGATGCGGATGCCGAAGGGAACATAGAGTCAAACTCGAAAAAGGAATATTTAAGGCTTTTTCGAAACGCGTTGCTAGCGGAACGCTGAACGACCTCGTCCTTCAGCTGTTCGAGCGCTGCTTCACGATTGAGGTTGGCCTTTGCGTATCGTTCGAAATACACAGCGAGGCAAACGTCCTGGCGGTCGCGTTTCCGAGTGTTTTCCGATTTTAACTATCAGAGCCTCTTTGGAAAAGCTTTGATTGATTTGCAAACACTAGACTTTTGCGTTCGCCTTCTTGAAATGTCTCAAGTTCGTCAAATCGGCCGGTTTTTTTTGAGAGGAAAATAAATCAAATGTCGTTCAAAACTATGCAGTACAAATGATTAATCGCGTCCTTATCATTCACCATCACTATCAAACAGCTGATTGACAATAAAAGGGAGATGTAGTTTAATTGTCTGACTATCGTTATTATAGTTACTTGCAGTATCCTTTGGGATCAATTAAAATAAGCATTTATCACAAAATGTTCGCCATCATCAGCAATCCTCATGAAACGGTTTTATGTTACGGATACTTTAAATATCAAATTAATCTTGTTACATGCACAAAATAAAACTCTCATAATAAAACACGAACAAATCGCCATGAAAACTAATCGCATCACGTTGTTTGTGAAACAAAACACAAAACATAAACGATGTTCGTTTCGAAATATTGTCACCCTAGCAGGGGGAGGCCACTGTACTTTAAGAAACGTATTTTCCCAACTCCCAAGCAGAAGGAAATGTATGCCTGTCACCGAGTTTCGGAGATGTTCTACTAACGCCACCAGGTACTCATGAATGGAAGGAAACATGCAAGCCCTCCAGGTTTTCTAGGTTGTGTACAGCTGACAACCGACTTGACACGGGGAGAAGATCCACCGGGAGACTTGTCGAGGGGACACGTGTCGTTCGCTGGTTTGACATCGCGGACGCGTCTCACAAAGGCAAAGGCATTTCTGGAGCAGCGACTGAGGTCGTCATGTTTATAGAAAATGGTGCCAATCGGGGTTTGGTCGTAGGTTGGTCTTTGCCACGAACTCCATTTGGGAGTAGCGAGATTTATAATCCATTTTTTTTTTCATTTTTTTTCAAACCAAAAACTGCTATTTATCTTTGACTCATCCACACTCTCGGTATCATTTTCTCTCTCTCTCTCTCCCTTTTTTTCTTTACTACGATACAATACAGATACAATTTGTTCCCGACAAAACAATTTTTACAGATGTTTGTCACACAAAAGCTGAATCAGTGCATCACGCAAAGGCTCATCCTTCAAAAGGGAAGAAAGGGAACGTTTGTGCCAATACCAATCACAAGACAGAGGCATGAAATTAAAGCTAATGAAACATTTGGTGCCGAACATTAACCTCATAGTCGCATTAGGTGTCCGAACCTTCATTTCAAGCGCTTTTTAATGAAGTATGGACAAACTTAACGGAAACGTTATCAGGATGCTCTGAGCAACTCAGTGTCTTAAAAGTGCAGCTGTTTATTCAGGTTTTTACGATCTCGCTACGGATCGCTTCAAACAAATGCACACTGTGCGAAATTACGATTACCGTACGATTCATACTTTGCATATCAATCATTTATGTATTGCCTCTTTTAAAGCCCTTCCCTCCGAGCAGGCGACGCTGAAAAACGGTGATACCGACGCTGGTTTGCAGGAATAATGGCCAGGTTTGCAGGAATATTGCTATTGGTTCAGAGGTAAAAAAAAAACCTATACAACAGTTCGAGCTCGAGTTTTATGATGCAGGCACGACTTGAATCAAATATGAAAGATTTCATTTTCGCTGCCGCAACCGGTGCGACCGGAGCGCCAAAGCGGCATAGGCGAAATTGGACTGCCAGGAAATCGTCCTCCTCGTCGACGTCGTCGTCGTCGTCGTCAGACCGTCTACCAGTGTGCGCCCAACACCCCAGTTTCAGGGGGTTTGCCTTTATCTTTTATGGTGCACAGCAACGGGGACGGGAACGGTTTTGCCGTTTTCTGCCTGAAACACCCCACCCCAGCAAGGTCCCCTATGTGTGTGTGTGTGTGGTGCACTGTCACACCGCAAGGTCCCCGTCGCTCATAGCACGGCACGAATATATAGCTATATACATAGACATATTATAGCATAATATTATTTCCTTCATCGGTTTCGCGCAAAATGGGACGGATTTGGAAACGTCGTGGATTTTTCCGATCTTTCCGCTTTTCCGTGCGGTGCTTCGTAGAGTGGCAGGCCCCTCTAGCTAGCTAGCTAGCAAGCAAGCAAGCAAGCCAGCCAGCCAGCCAGCCAACCAATCATCATCTCATTTCGGTTTTGATGCGGTCGTGAAAATCGCGAGTGGTCACGTCACACCAGAGCACACGATTACGTTTTTTCGCATCTGATCTGTTCTCTGCCATTTCGGGTCGTATATCCGTGCGCGGTGGAACGGGCGGCTGAGGGGCTGAGGGGCTGAGCAGATTGGGGGCAGGTGGGGGAGGGAATACACATTTCTTGAAACTGCTTCCCTGCGATTGGGGAATTGATTATGGCCCGGTTGTGGCCGCTTCCGATACGGCCGCTGTCGCGATCAAAATCCATATCCTCGGCGCACTCTCTAGAGGCAGGCTATAACTTCTCCATCATTGAGCAGGTCCTTCCCCTCGTCCGTCTTTTCCATCTCGCTATTTTTTTCACGACCATTCCGCCGAACCGTTTTTCCGCACACGAGTTCGAGTTGGCCGAAAACCGTTGGCCTTCGACCGCATAACGGCTGCGGTGTACGTGCATTCGAGGTTCGGTGTCCGTTGTTGTATGTGTGTTTCTTTTTTTCCCTTGTTTTCCACCGTACACCGTACACCGTACACGTATTTCCGACAGTTCTTGGTGCCGATTTTACCTACATTTCCTTTCACCCACGTGTCTTGCCGTGTGTGTGTGTGTCTGTGTGTGTGATTGTGTGTTTTTTCTCATTTATTTTGCACTTTCGGGCCACGAACCCCTAATGTCCGTTGGTAGAGGCTGCTCAACCAAAAATACATCACGAACTCGCTCGCACACTCGCCCCTACTTCACAAACGTGCCCGTGGCCCGTGGTATCGATGCGTGTTTGGCTGTGTGTGAAGCACTGCAGCGTTTTTCTTGCCACAATAGGTGCACTCGAAGCGTTTGCGTTGAAGTCTTTAAAATCCAATTGGAGTGTCCCGTCATGTGTGTGTGTGTGTGTGAGTTTTTTTTTCAAAATCATGTGAGCGAAGCAACAAAGGTCACACGCACCAACTTCGCACCCCTAAAGGACATGAGCTGGCATTTGTCATCGGGTTTGTAGAAAGCTTCACTTCACATTGGGAACCGGTTGGGAGATTTCTTCCCCACTTCTTTTTCCCTTCCGACCCGTCCGCCGATGAGGACACGCACGATGCGCACAAATACACAGGCATACAGGACACGCACAAACCCTCCAGCAAGCAATGAACCGCCAATTTTCCACGTATGTGTGTGTGTGTATGTTTATGTGTGTACGTGTGACTGAGGATTTTTTTATATTTTCCTACCACTACTGCATGCCTTCTCCTTCCAAACTTTCTATTCCTCGTAACATCCTTGGCCGAGGTTGTGGTGGCGAAGTAATGGTGGTGGTGGTGGTGGTGGTGGTCGTTGGAGATGTTCGACGTGTGGAGGACGAAAATGAGTGTAGAACACCGACAAACAAACAACCAAATAAACAAACAAAAAACACACAATCGCACCACCGCAAACGGAAACACTGAACGGAAACAACACACCAACCGGACGACACAACAACGTGCGAATCACACACACTAGAAGAGCAAAAAAACAATATCTATGTACCGCATCGCACAGAAAGTTTCGCGCGGCCTGCTCGCCGTAACACTGCTCGCCACACTAACAACTTCTTCGGCCACCAGGCGGACGGCACTGCTGCTTTTTCCGAAAGTCGCGCATACATACGGCGCCCCAAAGTGCTCGCTCACACACAGAGGCGGACGATCGTGCTTGCGAGCAGAAGAGCGGGACGGAGCGATGCACTGAGCTGGATGGAACTAGCCGGGCAGCATAATGAAATAAGCAACAACAAAAAAAAAAGCAAAAATGCTCCCCGAGAAAATCCAGCAGAGAGCTACATCCTAACCGTAGCATGCCGATGCTGCTGCGGACGAACGGACTGCTCGGTCTCGCCAATGCTCCATGTATTGGTGAGGGGGGAAATGTATGGGGATGCCACTGGCACCACTGACCCCCTTTTCCTCGCGTGAGGAGCGGTATGGAGGAAGAGCAGAAGCCCGTTGGCAAACATTGGAACGGAGCGAGATGGAGCAAGCAAACACGCACACTCACTATTCCGGGAGCTCCAGCCAGCGGCTCTATGGAGCAAGAGCATCCGCAATCTTTGCTATCTTTATTCCCCGTACGTGTCCGCTTCGTATTGCTGCGGGTGAGGAAAAATTCTCATTAGACCAGCAGATGCCCTCTCGCTCACCCTTTCCGCTCAATCACGCGTCGTGTGATGGAATTCCATCACTGATTGCCTCCGAAAGCTCACTCTCACTCTCTCCGTCGCTCATCGGAAAATTTCGTCCATTCTTTTACTATCACTTTCTCGCTCCTTCCCCAACGCTTGCCTTCTCGTTCGCTTTTGATTTTCCATGGATGAGTTTCGCTATCTGCTCTTTCTCGTTCGTACCAGTTCGCTCTCCTGCTCGCACCAGTTTTCCGATCCAGCCTCGCTGCTCAATCTGTGCAATTTCACCAACCGCCCTGCCTCCACCCCGCCCCCGACTTACGACTTCATTGGCGAAATATTCATGTGAGATGGTATTAGGGGAACATTGCTACGCGACTCGTCTCGATGGGCATTTTTGTCGATTTATCCGACAGAATGGAACAACATGGTCTCCTTTGGCCATCTTCATAGCAATGGTTCAAATTAAATAGCTTACTCGCGCTGGCTCACTGGCTTACATTCGAGCGACTCTTGTTACGTGAAAGGAATGCATCGCAGACTGGCCCGCTTTCGGTATAGTATATCTCAAAGCAATCGAAGGTTTTATCAAACAAAGAGAGATGGATAGGACGGATCGTGCCATTACCTTGTGGAATAACATAAATAAATAAATTAATGAATAAATGTACGAAAGAACGTGAAGGGACCGACAATTTCTCTGAATATCCAGCCGTCATGAAGTGTCTTTTAGTGCTGTTTAGTGTGTTTTTCTTGTGGTTCTATAAGGAAAAGCACAACTTCACACACGCGGAGTAGATCAAAAAGCTAAGTAGTGGCAAGAGCGTACTATCCATAGGAAGAGAGTATAATACGACAATACTGCAAGACAAAGCGAGACAGGCAGAATGAGAGGGAAAGAGAAAGAAAACGCAGGCAAAAACTGTGGTAGTGTAGAGAGTAGATAATTAAAACGATCCCGAAGCGATTCTAGGATGCATGGGAACGTGTCTCGCGGAAGGACGAAAGAAAAGTACAATAACGGCGACGGAGCACGAAAGAACACCAGCAAACGCTTCTTCTAGGACGTGTTTAACAGACAAAGGACGTCTCACAACATCGCTCAATAATAATAAAAATTTCCCACGACAGATTTCCCTTACTCCGACACACACACAACGCATATAGCAGAATTAGTGTCCTTTTTCTATATCTCTGTCTCTTTCGCTCTCTTTCGTCATTGGCATAACTTCCTCTTCTCACACCCTCCATTGCTTCAGCGAGAGTCCTTTCATTCAACTTCAGCATACACACCAGCACACGCCGTTGCGACACTACGTTCACACACTAGCGCGCGCGCGAGTATGTAAATACACGAAATTATGCGCGAAACAAGAAAGCTGAAAGAGATGGCAAACAGCAGCACTTCCATTCGTGTTATGTGACGACACGATGATCCTGGTTGGCAGCACTGCCTTACCAGCCTGGCTTTCGGTGCACGGTAGACACGCGGTATTGCAAAACACCACACACATACACAACCACGTACAGCATCGTAAACCAACACAAGCGCACACACATCTGCGAAGAAGCGCATCCCGAAGCTGCATAAACGGAACGGAACGGTCTCCACTGTCGTATCGCCTGAAGCCCGAGAATTCGCCCAGCGAACGCACGAGCGTCTTCTCTGTCACATGGTTTTTCCGGAGCTTCACACTCACTCACTCACTCACAAAGCGACACGGACGCACATACTCACATGCATGGGCTTCATACGATCAATCGCGTAAATCCTGGCGATTGTCTGAGGATTTCCATTTTCCGTTAACTTTATTACTTGTTTCACAGGTACTTTCGGAACAGCATCCCTTTACGTTGTGGGTTTTAGCGCAGGACCGGAGGGCATCCATCTCCGGAATGGGGTCGTGTTTTACACCGTTCTGCAAACTTTCGTCCGTAAAGTAAATTCGCTTCTGATTCGTCACGGAGGATTGCTTTGATTGTCTTGTCAAACGTGCTCGCGCTATCTTGGCTGACTTGGATGAGTTGTTCGGCTCGGTTCCAAGGCATACTACGATGATGACAACGGAAGGTTACGATTCACTTTTCGATCCACTTTCTTCTAAGTGAAGGGTTTTTTGCACTTGCGAGTTTGTCAGTGGATAAAATAAAGTGTAATATATAAAAAAAAATAAACGAAACTATTCCGTATCGCTGGTGCAAACTATGACCCATCTGTGAGAGGTTTTTTGTCACTCGAGTTTTTAAGGCTATGACGCACTCTGCAAACATAAACACATACACGCGCGCGCGCGTTTTGTTCCAGGCTGGCCGTAACGTAAGCAGTGTCTGGTTCGAGCCAACACTTCATCTCTCCAACAAACGTCCACTTTCACACCAGCTTCGGTCGCCCGCACAAACTCGCAACCAGCGCAACGGTGACCCTCTCGGTGTTGTTAGCCAAACGATTTATAATGCTGCAGCATACACCCCTGCTTCGCCGAAAACCCTCATCGTAGCCCCTCAGTGGTACGGTCACTGCATCGCCATGTAAAGGAACGATGATTACCACTGCGAGGGCCATTCATAACTAAAAAAAAACTAAACATAAGCGATAAACCTCGTGAAATGTGCAGGAAAGCGACTGCACGAAAGAAAAAAAAGCCAACAAACAGGGCACAGTGAGCGATAACAAAACGCGAAACATGATCGTGTCGGGTAGGAGGATAGGAAGTGTACCTCGCGGTTACACAAACGGACTCCGACGGACCAACATGTCGGAGAATTATAATTATTGATCCTCAGCCAACAGGGACGACAGCGACACGGCAACTTAATCCAAGCTGTCGTCATCGGCGGCAGTCCCGTGCCCGTCTTCATCGCCAACCGCGTTGACGACGATAATATTTTTGGAACCCGAAAGGTTTCCCCCATCCCACCGGATGGCGAGAAACCCGTCGTCCCGCGCGAGTGCAGGCACTTGCTGTTGCAACCGTTGCGTGGTGTTGCGCTGGTTTTGCTTATTTTAGTTCGGCGAACAACCAACAACAAAAAAAAAGCACCTTAAAACACAAATCCTGCCACCCCAATGCGGGATGGTTGGGCTAATAAAATAGTGGACACCTACCCCCGCCACCGGGGACATCGTTTTCCTAACAGAAGCAGACCCGCGAGGAACCGGAGACAGAGAGGAGCGCAAACATTACAACCGATTGACGACGATTTGAGTTTTCCTCCGCCGGAAAACACCATCGGCGATGGTGGAGGAGGTGATTTTTTTACCCTACCACCCTACGGTGCGCCAGCGCAATCAACCAGCGGGCGGATGTTGTTGCAGCAGTAAGTTGCCTAACGATCGTTGCATTTGCAGCGCTACGAACTGCTGCGCCAGCTCGCTAACCGAATGGCCGCATGATGAATGTTTACGCTTTTTCTGTTGTTTTTGCTTCCTTTCTTGACCGCTTTCGGTCGCTCGCTTAGAAGGATGTCGCTGTTGCGGTTAACTCCACCCTGGCCCTGGGATGGCGCCGGGCACGAACGGTTAGAGGTGTTAATAAAGTACTGCAGCTGGGGCAAAGCACGTCGAATTTATGTTCAACCCGGTTGGATGGCAAGTGGAATGTAGTAACGCTAGCACATGGTCCTGACGACGGACTGTGTGTCCTGCTTTGATTTGGGGGGCGGAAAAAAATGAGGGGACTGAATGTGGAATGCCTTCCACCAGTGTCACAGACTGATCACTCCACGATGAGCTCGTGCGAACCGGGGTGAGGCTACAAATAAAAATAATAATGTTAGCTGCACCAGCAGCACCAGTAGTGTGCCTCTGCATAATCGCTCGATCTCCCTATTTTTATTCGTGTAGTGTACGTACCGGGGTGGGTAGAACGACCCTGCTGTTCCCAGACTCCTCCACAAAAGACAAGAAAAAAAAACCGACACACATACAACACCGAACAGAGGCTGAGAAAATTGCAGCCCAAGGCAGATGACCCGTAATTCGGGTGCAAATTCATGCGATGACGGTGACGACGGTGATGGTGCTGGTGGGTGGAAAGCGAGTCGGAATTAATATCATAATGCCATTGCACCAAAACTAACAAGCGAGAGCGAGTTAATGGAGGTGCAGAACGGAGAAGCACGTCGGGTGCCATCGTCGTACGCTCCTCGCAAAGAATGAATTATCCGACGACATGCTTCGAAAGTGCCACGTTTTATGCACCGACAAGCGACAAGACAACTCGCTACCCTTTGTTCCTTTCCCGTACGACCGAAGCACGGGTTGTAGCGGCAGTAGCCACACACTTCTGCCCCACAGGAGCCAGGGAGAGCGAGTGAGAAAGAAAGAGAGTGCGCGCAAGAGTTTTCATCACGATGCTCGACTAGCAACGACTTCGTAGTAGGCGCTGGAGGTGACACGTTTTGCAATTGTTCGGTTATGTTTGTTTGGCTCCGTTTTCCGTCGAGCAGTAGTGCTTTTTGATTGGATTGCATTTTCCGCTTGTCAGAGCGGATTCCATCGATAGCTGGGAAGATACGGGTTCGCTGCGAATCGATCGGTGCACATCGATTGGCGCTTGGGAATCGAGAACAACGACACGGACACACTTTGGGTAGAAGCGTGAGCGCTCGCTGAGAGGTTTGTTACAAACTCTTACCTCGATCCTGTTCGGTTATCCGGAAGTGCCGGCTTACTTGACCAACAAGTAATCACGTTTGCTTAGTCTGCCCATCCAGGAGTAGGTCCACCGATAGACTGTTTTGGCTAGCGCTTGCCCCATCCAATTCGATATGGGTACGGATCACCACCAACCGAAGTGAAACGCGCGTTTCGGAAGAAATCCCGTGTAACGTCTCGCTTCATGGACGAGCAAAGGTCTCCAACAGACGTAGACGTCCGCCTCGGAAATCGAGTTCGTTCGTAAGTAGCTGCGTGTGTGTGAGTGTGTGGAAAAAGTGTTTCCACTCAAATTCCACTTCAATCCGAGACGTCATTCCGCGCCCCCTGGCCCAAAACTTTCCAAACACGAGGGAAACGCAGGACGGATGAAAATTGTTTAGTCTTTAGGCGTAAGCGGCGTAAAACATCCGTGTGCGTGTCGGTATGGGAAGAGGACGGGCGGCACGTAACCAGCATCATCTTCAAATCCGGTGAACAGCACACAACAACCGTGGAATGCTTCAAATCGGAAAAGGAAAACACATTGCGTTGGCGTTTTGGGGGCGGACCAAATTAAAACGCCATTCGTTCGTGGGTGCCAACCTCCTCCCGGGTTTCCCTCCGAATCCCCATCCACCTTCCGCTCCCTTCCACCCGTTTCCCGACTAGACCAATAAAATCATAAGCATGTTTTGAGATGTTTACATCTCTCCTGCACGCGCGCGTAGCCGGAAGGTGTGTGATGTCGCGCCGAAGTCGCCGACAAAAAAAAACAGTAACAGAAATACCGAAACCGACCACAAACGGCGTAAGTAGGCTGTGTGATTCTAGTCACCAGCATGGGATGGATGGGATGGGGGTAAAACACTTCGCTTTGCCGCCCTCTGCGGTTACTTTGTCGGTGTTCAGGTGTTAGGTGAAGAAAACCGGTCTCCAGAATAAAAAGGGTTCCTTGCCCAGAGCCGCAGTGCCAGATGATTATTAAAGGTTTTATTTCACTGTGGTTCGTTGGTTGTGTAGTAGTTAAGTTATAACACCCGTTAATTTCACTTGCCCTGCGGCCGTTCCGTTTTCGGAGGATCCAGGGATTTATGATAATCGTTCGTATCTGCGCGTTAAATCCAACGAAAGCCCTTTATCCTCTTGAAGGAACATCAATTAGCACGGATCGTACGGAGCCGGCACTTCGTTCGGACGTAGCCGGAAATGCAGCTTGGAGGCGTGCTCGATCCGGCTACCGGTTTACCTTTATGGGCAGCTTCTATTCCATGCGTCTATTCCGAACTCTCCAGCACACTAGAACACTTTTACACGCATACATTCACACAAGCACGCACGCACGCACGCACGCACGCACGGTCGGTTTGGCAAAATAAAAAATCAGGAAACGAGATAAAACAAACAATAATAATAACACGCATTCGCCGACGGAAGAAATCACCCGACGGACCGTCTTCCGACCGACCAACCGATCGGTAGTAACAAGCAAACTGACTAGCCTGGCTGACTGACTGACCAACTGACTGACTGACCGACCGGCCCCGGGAACCGATGGAAAATCCAAACCTTTCGCTCACCTCCCCTTACCAGCCCAACTCTCCTCGCAGGAATAACCCACGACGCACACACACACACACACACACACACACTACGGTAGCAGAGCGCGCGCACACACGGACCAGCAGCAGCTCTGCTCTGCCAGCAGCTCGAGAATGAAATAATCGGCGCGTTTTCGCTGTTCCCCAGGCGCATCTCGCCATCGGCTTTCGGCATCCATCCATTCGTCGTCCTCGACTCGACTACGTTCGTCGTTCGTGTCCCATCCGGTGGGTTAACACGCGCGCGAGTGTGTGTGTGTCCGTGTGTGTGGGACGCGTCCTCGTTTTCGTTCCTGCAGCTTCTTCCGTCCTCAGCGCACACCTACACATCCACCAAAAACCCGTACACACAGGCACTACAGACAAGCTTCCCTGCCCTTCGGTCATCTGCCTCCAAAGTGCCAAGGTTGTGGCGTTTCGGTTCACTCCCTCTGTCTCCTGCTCTCTCTCTTTCTCTTTCTCTCGTTCCATCATGGCGTTTCCATGCCGTCGGGAGTGCAGCACCCCATCGTGTGTGCTATCTCCCACTCATTAGCGCCCATGTTCCCATGTCCGCGCCGAATTTGAATCAAATGACCCTCGACGTTGCTAGCGATGGATTAGGTGGAACAAAAAAATCCAACCACGCTCCAGGACATCAACGCGAACAGTGAATTCAAATGTCTCTACCATCTAAGGAGGCACAAAAATCTTGGGAGCGAAATTCGAAGGTGCCTTTTTTTTACACCGCACGCCAACGTTATCGTCTCGCAGGGCAGAACTTTTCGTAGCACCTCATGCGGCAGCATGTCAAGCCGTGCACCACACCACAAACGATTTTCCCGTTAAGTGCCCGCTTTACGACGGCTTTTCCACGGCTTTTCTGCCGACGGTCGGTGGTCGGTGATGCGCTTCATCCTCATGCGCTTCGTTTCACGTGCCAAACGCGGTCTCTTCTCGTACGGCGTATCGATTTCCATCATTATACACATACACACGCTCGTGCTTTCCTTTTTCCGCGTCTCTCCATGGGTGTCCGTGCGTTTTTCCACATACACACACACGCTCTCGCTCACACTTTCCTCTTTCTTTCTCTCTCTCTCTTTCCCGTTTCACTCACAGAGGCTAGCCTTATCACTCGCAGTTCCGTGGGTAAATATTTTCCCACGTTTTATTGCAGCAGCAGCAGCAGCAGCGATTGGAGTCTTCCTTCCTTGCCGTGCTTTCCGCGGTACGCTTAATAACTCTCTTGCGCTCATTCGGCATTCGGCGCGCGCTCTAGCCATCTAGCCGGCTGCCGTCTTTAAGATAGACCCGTCCCGTGAGCGAGGTAGGGAGGGAGGGAAGGAGGGGTGGGTTGTCCGGACTACTTTAAGTGATAAGACGCTTGGAAAACTTCATAAAAAAGCGCTCGCGTTTCCTTTCCCCCGAGCGGGTCGAGCGGTTGGAGCAGTTGAAAATGAAGTTCGCATTGCAATGGGAAGTTAGCTTCTCTTTCATTCGTTGTCATTTCCGTTTCCCTCCTCCCTCCTCCCACTTCCTTTTCGAACGCTGGTCTCGCTCACTCCACTGCCCGCTTGGGGCAGAAGGAAAATCTTCCAACTTCCACTGAAAGCGGAATTTCCCAGAACGGCACGAGGTGATGGGAATGGTGAGCGTTTTGAGTTGGAGGCAACAAAAAAAAAAAAAAAAGAGAGAACGGAAAATGATTCCCCGAAACGCACGCTTCTCTGGCCTCCTTCTCAGCTCCTTCTTCCCCTGCCACCTCCCAGCGCCACCGTGCACGACCGTGATCTGCATCACGTTTTTCCACCATTAGCAGGTTTGGCCCTCCCAAACGTCCAACGTTCGCCAGCGTTTTTCTTTTTTATTTTATTTATTTTTTGTTTCCATTTCCATCCATCCGCTCAGCGTATGGAAGGATCCTTTTGCTCCGTACTGAGCACAGAGTAGGATGCAGCGTCATCTTTCGACTGTTTTTTTTTTGTTGTTGCTGCCAAGCGTTCTGCGCCGCGCTTTAATGCTCCCACTAACTCATGTGTAATATCAACAGCACTTTATGCCCTTGTGTGCTGACGAAAGCGAAAATTTCAAAAACATTCCAGCTCACCTGCACCAGTCCGCTCCGTGCAGTGCGTTCGCTTTTACCCGCAGTCGCTGTGTGCGCTAAAGTTTTAATCAAAGTTGTTCACTTTTATTTTTAAATTGAGTTTTCTTTTAAAATTGCTGCTCACGTTTTGTTCGGGCTCAAATCGAATCTTAGCCTGTTAGACGCGGTAATTATTGCTCAAACCCCTCATTGCCGAAACCGCAGAGTTTAAGGGGTTTTCCGCACGCTTCAACTTCAAACGCCGTACGGATTCGCATGTTCTACTCATTTAACGTATGTAAAACAGCATCCAGCATTGGGCAGGCAGTTGTTCCGCATGTTTCTACGCTCTCATCAAAGCAACCTGCCATCAACTGTTGGGGGGGAGGATCGGGGTAGGGCCGAGTTGGGCGCCCCTTCTACCTACAAAACAATGGAACGGGGGCGATTATTAAACGCTGTTTGATGTTGGCCCCGCACACGCCTGCCAGGACTACCAAGCCGTCCTAGCTGTGTGTCCCGGCTGCCTCTCTCATCCTCCTCCCCACCACACGTGCGCACACGTATGTAATACGAAACCCGTACGCGCGTACGATAAAATACATCCCGAAACAACAAAAAAAATGCAGGCATTTGCCGAAATGGAGCAAACTGTCGTCCGGATGAGGCAACAGCAAAATTCGACACTAAAGCAGAAACAAAAAAAAAAGAATGCTCTAAATGTTCCATACCCTCGGACGCGGATGGGCGGGCAAAAACAAGAAGAAGTAGAAGGAAACACGCATCCCGAACCGAAACTTGAACCCGAACACCGCTCAAACTGTGCATTGTTCTCGAATTCATCGATATGTTTTCCATCTTTTGACCTAAACAAAACTCTAACCCATCTCCCTCCCTCCTCCCCTCCCTACCCCTCCATACTCGAAACGAATTCCCAGCGAATGATCTTTTCACCTTCAGGACAAACAAAACATCAGCAGCCAGCGCGGTGACTATGTGTGTGTGTGTGTTGGAGAGAGAGAGAGAAAGAGAGAGGGAAAGACAGAGGGAAACCATCGTACATCGCACGCTTTCCATCGGATCCATGGAGGCAAACAAGCGCACACAATCCACCTTATCCGCCAGCATTATCCACCCGAAACGTCCGCTTGTCTTCTTTCTCTCCGTTGGTTCTACTTGTTTGCCTTTTTTTTTGCTTGCTCCAAATGGTCCCGATTTTGGCGATCGTATGCAAATGCCCGAAATGAGGCAACCTCAGCGGGAGATAGGACAGATAGACACCAGCACAACGAGCCACGCCACATGTGACCCCTGTGCATGCATGCGGGCAGCGCCACTATGGCCCACCGTTGTTTCGGGGTGGATGTTGTTTTCCACCCATCCACCTGCACGTTTGTTTTTTCTTCCATTTTTTTTGGCTGCGGGTTTTAAAATCTCGTTTTATCTCGACACATGGTTCCATCCGCCGACTTCACCTTTTTTGATTTTTTTTGGTTCGTGGAAATACGTGCCTCCTGTGCTGCTTTCCTTCCGTTCTTCGGTTAATAACAATTCTTTGCCCCAACGGCGGCTACCTGCCCGGGTGAGATTGATATTTTCCCAACGTCTCTTTTCGCTAGCTCGTGCATGTTTCCACACTGCTCGCTCGCTCCCTTTTACGCTACGTTTTGTTTAATGCTTTCTTCCGCCTCACCGTCCCGCGCTCACCATGTGGCCGGAATCATAATTGTTAAAAAATTACAAAAATTAAGGCCGGTGTTTGCCAGCGCGCGAACAAAATCGAGCACCGAGAATCGGGCTACACCGGAAGGTGGAAAATGGAGATCAAAGTCATAAGATTAGCAGATGGAACGAAGAAATTGGAGCTAGTTTTTTTTGTGCGAAGGAACCGTGCGCTTGTGTGGTTGTATTTATTAATTTTCTATGATATATAGCTTTTCTATTCAAATTTATTAAAAAAAAACAAAATGGCTGAGCTGCTTAGAACGAATCAGTTTTACTTATAACGATACAAAAAAAAACAGAGGAAGATTTTTTTTAAGAACAGCATCGTTATGAGCATAATAACACCGGGAGCACAATTTTTTTTTAAATAATTCATTTTCTCATACCAAAAATAAATCCTGTTATATTAAAAGAAAATAATATCTTTCACCCATAATTCCATACAACACAACAGCAGCGCATGGCACACTTTGATCATTGGACGCTTTGCTGCACCCGCTGCAATTCAACAAATTACAGCGTCACCGTTACGCTTCCGACGTCACCGCTGACGTCATCATCGTGCGGAAGGGTATATGACCCCGGGCCAGAATGGTGCATTCGCAATTAGGAAGAGTGAGAAACAAGTCTAAAGTTTTTGATCGAAAACCAACAAAAGTACATTCACCAACTTGCCCGAAACCGAGCGGAAGGAAAACTGCTTTCATTTTCTTGCCTCCTTTGATGGGTAAACATGACGAACAAGTATTAAAACGAACTTGTTTTTTTCTTTTCATTCTATATGGAATACAGACACACATACACACACACACACACACACACA
>JXWZ01005987.1:0-15269 GCA_000956215.1 Anopheles farauti No. 4 | reverse complement strand
ACAGGGTGTTGCGTTGCGGCTGTGGCAACTTGATCGAGTTTGGTTTCGAACGTTTGTGAATATGGGCACAATTAATTTTAATTGGCTCCAGTGCTGTCGAGTGTCGCTCTGATCATAAGCTTACTATCGATATATATACTTTTTATTTTTCCAAATCGGATCTATAATTTTGATGATATTTGAAGCATATATAATGTGCTTTTTAAAGATGTTTTCGTAAAGAAATTATAAGCAAATTATTCGAGCTAAAGATGCTACAAACAATTGACGTGAATTTTGGTTATGAAAAAAACAGATTAAAAAAAAGCTGAAATATCTTAAAATACAAGCTAAAATTCAAATATAATATTATACATTTCCTAGATCCTCTAAAAAAACACGTATTAATTTCGACGTGTACCTTGTTTCTGATTAGTCGCAAATCATTATTTCGTCGGTTCTTCGAACAGGATAAAACAAGTGTCTTTACCAAACACAGCTCACAGGAAGGTTGTTTTTCTACAAACAAAAAAAAGAAACACTGAAACATCAGATCATAGCATCAACTCCACCATCCTGAGCGCTTGCAGCCCGATGTATCAGTGGATCATCCTTTGGAAGCCTGCAAAGTTCATATTACGATGTGGCAGATCGAAGCTCAACGAGCAGCGAACTCTTTCATCTCGGTTTTCGGTGCGATAATGAGAAGTGTTATTTTTTGTTTTGTTTTTCGTCTTGTCTTTTTCACTCCCTCCCGCCCTCAAACGCACTTGAATAAACACGGTGTGAATCGGTTTTTAACGAGCAGAACTTTGTATCTCACAGCAGTGATATGAATAATGCGAGGGGTAACGTTGTGAAGCAGATTTTGCTATTGATTCAACCATTGCGTTTTGAAAGCTCAACAATAAAAAAAAATCCCCCCAATGATAAAATAAGCTTTTCCAACAAGTGTTATTTTTGGAATGTTCGGGGCCCCACATTTGGAATCCAGCGGAGGGTTTTGATTTGCATTCACAAGCCATGCTTCGTGTTTTTTGTTTGCACTGATGAGGGTAGTCATGCAAAAAGAGCATTGGAAAGAGTTGGTAAACCAAAAAAAAACAAAAATAACAGCGGTTCGCGTGGAAGGCATATGTAAATTCGGTTTGGTTTTGAGTTGTTTGGGAATGTTTTGGGATTTCGCCTGTCGGATAAAAGCTAAAACCAGTAAACACGTTCATTTGGGTTCGAAGCTAAAAAATAAAACAAACGGAAACCTGGAGCAAGTTTTTTTTCTTTTTTGTGCTGCCACTTTTAATCGTAATTAGAGGCACATGTTTCCGTGGTAAATACGTTCGAGGATGGAATATCTTTATCGTAACCAAGCTTTGATCACCAACGAGCTCGTCACGCCAACTTCACAGACGAGTGCAGTGTAAATCTTTATAAATGAACACCAAAACTTGACCGTACTTCCCCCGGAAAGCAGCATAGTTAATGCTCGCAAACATAGCTCGCACTACTAAAGCCCCATTTACGGTCGTCTCGTTGTCGGTTTATAGCGAATAGCTCACACCCCTCATCCCCCCCCCCTCCCTCCACACCCGCCCCACTTTACAACGGCCGACCGGACGAAGCTTTAGGCGTAAAACCCGCCCGGCCTGTTTTATGGGAAGATTCGGTTTGGTTTCGCCTAGACATAACAGTGGCCGTCGTGAAACTTTAATGAAACCTCCGAAAAACAATGCCTCGGATGTTGGGGAGGGGGGTGGATTGGGGGGGAAGGGAGGCGGCCAAACTTTGGCTCAGTTTGCCCGCGTTCCCGAATCGAGAACCGGGACGATTCTAATTCTGTTTCGCATCTGTGGCGGCCCGGTGTTCCGGCCGGGTCCCGATGCCGGCGGTATTTAGCAATGCAAACTACACGAAATAATGTAAATGAAGGGAACATTCTGACGGGGCAACCGCGGATGTGGGACGCCCCGGGGAGTGGGAGTTGCTTCCGGGTTGCTGCAGAAAGCTATGCGCTTCGTGCTTCCGAATAGAAATGGGGTTGTTGGTTTGAAAATTGTTTCGAGTTTCGGGACCGAAAGTCGGCCGACACCGACACGGCAATTCTTGTACCGCATGCTATACGGACGGTTCCTTCGGATGGCTCCGTGGCGTTTTCTTCCTCGCAGTGAACACAAATGCGAACCTGTGCGTAAACCCGTGGGCGGAAGGGTGAGGAAGAGGTGGGCAGAGGGTTCGGGGGGGTGTTGCAAACAAAAGAATAATAATCCGCACCGGGTACGGTCGCAATGAGCAAAAGTTCAAACAGAAAGCAAGACAAAACACGTTTGCGCTCGGCAACCCGTTCGCCAGCAATAGACGATGGAGGCGCATGGTGCTTTGTACGTCTTTGCAACGTGGCCGCACGTACCGCGCGACCGGTTTCGAGCGGCGGTCGTGGTTGACGGTCCAAAGGGGTGGCGGTGGGGGGAGTGAAATGATGCAAAAAGTTCGTGCAAAGAAGGAATCGCCTGGCAAGGCACAGAGCCGTCAGAAAGTGACGCCACTACCGGGAGCCTTTTTTTTCGCGCGCGTGTTGGTGCGTGTTTTTGTGGTCTTTTTTTTCCTTCTTTTTTTCTTCAAGTTGCACTTTTCTCGGCTTCCCCTTCCCGTTGGAATTCATACCTCTTGGGATGTGTGTCCATGTGTTTGTGTGTGTGTAGAAAACAACTGCAAACAAAAATAAAAAAGAATGTTCTCACCGGCAAACTTAACCCCCATCATGACAATCATCATCATCAACCCAGCGCGGGGCGGGCTGGGTGAAAAAGTGCCACAAAGAAACGAACTTTTTTGGTCGACCATCCGAACGGTGTGCGGTTTTTGGTGCTATGTGTGTGTGTGGGTTGCGATGGTGGCAAACGATAAGGGCGTGCTGTTCCCGCTGGTTGAGGTAAGGTACGCCATTCGCGTTACCAACCGTGGCTCAACCACTCTCCGGTTGCTACTAGTCATGAAATTACCGGCCGGAAATTTGCCCGAACGGAAATTAGATAGATTAAGCGGTAGGCTAGCTAAAGCGAGCGGGACAGAGAGACAGAGAGAGAGAGAGAGATAGAATAGCGACTGGGGAATAGATGGCGCTGCGATAGCGTCTTAGTTGGCTGCGAAAATCTCCGCTCTGGGCAATCTGTTGCTGCGTGTGAGCGAAGCAAACCCTGCGACTGTAGCCTTTCTTTTGCTAAAGGAAACGCGAAAGGAAAGGAAACGACCGACGATGGTTTGATTGCGGTCGAAGCGAACTGAAGCGGCGTCCTTGAACTGATGGAGAAATTGTTGACAGAATTCACACCATTAAATCGTCATCCATTCGTGCGCCGATGTGGTCGAAACGACTCAATCTACAGCTTAATGGGCTTTACCATTGTATTGATAAGCGTTATTAAAACATCATTTCTCACGTTCCTCTTGCTGCGATGCTTGGCACATTCAGTGTCCAAACTTATGGAGATGTGTCTATTTTTGAACAAAAATTCTGCGAATAATTGGATAGTAAAAAGATATATTTTTATTAATAACATCATCCACTTAGTTTTAAATTGGATATTGGGCCATTGAGCACTATTCAAATCATAATAGTTTAAAATATTATTTGAGTTTTAAATCGGAAAGCTTGTGGTTTAAGTCATCCAGTCTCCAAACTTTCAAAAGAGTAGCGTTTCGATAAGAATCAACGTTCTTAGAAAAAGATCTCCGAAACAATACTATTTGTTAAAAACTCATTTCGAGTTTTGATTCATTTGAGAGTTTGGAAGTCTTTTTTGTGAGTAAAACAAAATGTTGTAAGAGTTAAAGTGTTGATCAAACTATTATTGATACTTAAAAAATAAATATTTTATTACTATACCAGCTTTGAAATTATCAGATTTTTTGTAACAATTTTAATGTGAAATTCAAGATAAAATCAAAACTAAAGACGTTAAACGTGTGAGAAAATATAATATCTAGCTGAAATCTCAATCCAAACCACCAAACAGATAGAGGAATGCAACGAAACTGTTGAAGTATTACCGCAAAAGGCAATAGCCTCATTTCCAGCCAAGTGAAGTCAAATGCGCTCACAGGTTTATTAACTTATTTAGTGTGCTAATTATGTCCTCCAGCCGGCATTACGGGTTTAATGTCCTACTCCGTCTTTCGGTTGGCGAACCAACGCGCCCAAGCACACTTGATGCAGTTCATCCTGCGCACCCTTGCACCATCCACCAACCGCTTGCAGCTTGCCCTTTGGGTAGGGTTTGAATAATAAATTCCTCACTTCTGTGCGAAACCGACCGAGCAAAAAAAAAAAAAAAAGAAACAGGCGAAAAGGCGGCCTCGGTCCTTCCGCGCCGTTTGCAAAGAAAATATGTCGATTACTCTTCATGCGACGTGACGCACCGATCCGTGACGAGGTAAATTTCCACCTACCTTCGCACCAGGCGGAAGGGTGCGAACGCAAACCACGTCGATCGCACCTTTACCGGGCCCAGGTTGAAGAGCCTTTGCGAAGGGGACGTTCGCACACTCGCGTAAACCCTTGACAAAAGGAACACCGTAAATCTCTTCACACTGCGCTAATGTCCCGGAGCGACTGTGGACGACCGGCTTCACGGGACACCAGGACCAGGGGCTCGGTGTGGACTAGGTTGCAACGGAGCTAAAGGACCCCTGACGGTCTGCCGACGGGGACGGGGAGTGTTTCGTCCACATCCACTGCTCGTTTCTTGCGGTGGCAATGGTCCGAGACGAATGAGGCGACACGGGTGATGCGAAATCTTCACAGCACCGTGTGAAATTTCACAAGCAGCGAGTCTTTTATAGTTTCGGGGTCGGGGACGTGCGCAATAAAAAAACAGGATTAATATTACACACCTTATTGGGGATGAATTGGTGGGTACGTTTTCGATTTTTTTTACGTATAAAGGTCATCGAAACGTAATAACTCATATATATTTTAAACTGCTTCATAAACCTTATTGCCTTACAAAAATCATTGAAACTGTGAAAGAGAAATTCCGCTAATGATGATAATAACTTGTTGTAGTTATTTTTAAAAGAAGAATCCCACGTCCTGGAATATAATTCACTCCAGGAAATATTTTTTACTTTAAAAAACTTTTCTTATAAAATAAAAATAAATGAAGTTTTCTTATCGTACAAAATTAAAACTTTTCATTAAAAATATAGTTTTTATTAAAGGTAATTGTAGTAATTCATAATCAATTTTAAATAGTTTAATTAGTTTACATATTTATGACGTATTTATTTTTCGTCTTCTGATTCTTAACCAACAAAGCAGCAACGTCAAAACAATTCGTGCAGCGAGCAATATACATCAACTGTATATTTTTCTTTTTTGTAAAATTATAGAATTGATTTATCAATGAGACAAAATTGAAAAACCACGGTAGCTGTCTATAAATATTCTATAAGCTATAAGCAATAATAATTCATGTTACATTCTCTATCCAAGTAGGCCACAGATAAGGCCAAAAAACGAGCCCAAAATCGAGGGAGAAAATATCCTGAGAGCATTAAAAACAATAATATTTGCAATGAGTATTACAAAAGCAAGCTTGTAAACGTTTAAGCCTAATACCAAGGCGTAAGGATTTATATAGCTATTTCCATTTATTCTTCGAAATCATGATGATTTGAGGAGCAAATTGGTGTACAAAGTATGCAACTCACTCAACGCTGCATCTACGTTTCAGAATTGTAATAACACTCAATTTTATTAGAATAAACACTTTAAAGGGCTTCTTTAATCGATCAATCAAGCCAGTCACTAGGTGGGTGGTGCTTATTGTGACCTTACTGGCTCATAATATATCACCCTGCACTGCGTATCACCCGGTGCCCTATAAAATGGCCAAATGTTTCCTTATCATTTTCCGGTAGCACGGGCCGCAATAAGCAGTACTAGTCCCCGGGGCACGATTAGGGTACGATCTCTCTAATGATACGGACGCCGCTTGCTGTGTGCTGGTCACCGTGAACACACACACACACACACACACACACACACACATGGTGAACTATTGACACAGGAAAAACAGTGTGCCAACAGTGCTTTTCACTAACAAACCATTACCAGTGTGCCGTGCGGAACACAAAAGGAGTTTATTTGTTGTTGCCACAAACACCGCCTGCCAAACGGCGTCCTGGGCGTGTGTTAGTTCCCGTTTGCTCCAACACTGTTGAATCCTTTCGATGGTGAGGTGTGTGTGTGTGTGTTTATTTTTTTTTCGCTGCCACCTTTCTCACCGGCCGGAAAGCGCATGAGGCTCGGAGTGCCATTTGTTGAGTGTTTTTATTTACCCCGCGCGTTTCAACTCCCCCCCCCCCCCCCCCCCCCTCCGGAACGGGGACTTCAACGGGATTACACAAAACTGACTTCCATTTATTTCTCATACTGGTGGCATTTTACTTTCCGCTCCTCATCCTGCTCCTGCTCCCATCATACCCTAGGGAAGATGTGGACAAATAGACACGCACGCACCCGACCGACCAAGTGGAGTGGAAGGATGGAAAGGGTAAAAAATGGCAAAAGGCATTCCAAAGGCACCCACCATCACCATCCACCCCGGGCACGGGCCTGAGCTTCGGATTTTCACATCCTTTCCGCAGCGAGCGGACGCCATTAGCATATGGGAAATGTGTTTCCCTGTACCGGGTGCTTTCCACCGGCATTTTCAGGCCGAGCACGCATTAATTTAGACTTCGCTCTCGATGGCGGAAAGCTTTCTGGCAACGGTGGCCTCGGGCTGCGCTCGGGCTGATTGTTGAATCCCGAAGCCGATGCAAACGTGCCTTCCGGTTGGGTGTAATGCGTTGCGTATTGGCGAGCACGCGTGCTAATGAACATGGTCTTCATGGTCGCGCTGCTGCCGGGCGAGCTTATTGGCGGTGAAAATTCAATTGCCACCGCACTGAACTGGTGCGTGAAGTCTATCGGCTCTGAAATGTGGTTCAGCAAGCACGTTATTATTCTAGGCTATGCTTACTGGGATTTGGGAGTTCGGAATTGTAGGACGTCAACGCTTTGTGTTTGGAATGTACCTTGAAAGCTGATTAGTAGTTTAGAATGACGGTAATTAAAACCTCCAACAGCATTATTTTGGAGATGATTGCCAACAACAACTATACGAGCTACTGTTGAGAATTATAGAAACAAATCGTTACACAAGCATTTGATGCAGCTCATAGAACTCTTGAACTATAGACTGTAAACGCATAGCAACACGAACTAAAAGTCACGAACTGACAACTTCGTGGTGTTCAAAAAATATAGACAACTTTAGAAGTTCGAGGATCTTTGACCATCTTCAAAAGACTTCCTTACTTTGAAAAACTACATCGTTATTATTCCTCAATTGATTCTAAACAAAACATAAGTGCAACGGCTATTGTTTACGAGTATGACAGTTCGAAAGTCTGATGTAGTGACTTTTTAGGCATCAGATCCAATTTTCAAACATGGCTTCCACTTCCGCTTAAAGCTAAAAAAGTGTTTGCTGATGTGAAAGGCATGTCAAAAAATTTTTTTGAAAGGAACTTCAAAAATGGTAGATATATATGGTAAATTTATATGGTAGAATTTTTGTTGTTGAGAGAATATGGTTGAAGCTTTATTGTTTCCATTTTGGATCTACTGAATCAGACACAAACCACTAAACCCTTGGAATATGTACATCATGCGATGATTAAAAGCAATACTCCTTTAGTATATTAACATTTCCCTCGGACAAAATTAGCTTCCTTTTTATGTTAAGTGCTCGTGTCTCACAAAGCTCTGCACAGCACGGCACATGGTCCCATATGATCATTTGCAATTACTCCTAATAAATTTATACAGCAGTTGAAAAACATGCTTGTACGCCCTTGTCCTAGGTTTCTCCCTAGAGAGACGCAGTTGGTTTTCCCGTTTTGCGCAGCTAAAAGCTCTCTGGACGTATAAATGAAGCCCCGGAACCGGAACGGTTTGGAAGCCTCCGAGCTTCCGAGACCGAACCCCTTTGATGAGCTGGCACCGTCTCAAGGGAACTTTCGGGAACGGACTGGTCCGGTACACGCACACGTTCGCGCTCGCTTCCGAACTTCCACACACGGTACGTGGGCCTCGGCAGCGAGAAGTAAATCCGAGACCACCGGACGGAGGAAACGGAGGGTTTGCCCTTTGGCCGACGCACAACACGCCACACCTCACCTCACGCCCGGAAGGTGCGGCATTATAATTGAATTTTGTAGAGAAAATTAATTCCAGCACCGGAACAGACGGTTTCCACCGAAGAACGGCGGTTGAAGGGACCGAGATTTGCCCGGTAAGGTCATCATGGCTGGGGCGGTTCAGCACACGGCTGAGTGTCTCGGGGGCGTCCGGGGAAAGCGAAACGAATTAACAAAAGCTTCCGTCGACTGACCTGGGGTGTGGAGTTAGGTGAACCCACGGTCCTGCCGAGGGTGGACGTTGTGCATGTTGCGATTTAAGTGATTTATTCATCGCTTGTACATTCCTCACCGGACATCGAGATTATGTTTTCATTGTGCTGATCGTTTCTGGGGACGGAGCACGGGCTCGGTTTGGTGGGATGAATGTTATTTTCCGACGACCCGGCTTAGCCGATACGGCTCGAATGGAAACCGTGTCTATGGTACTATGGGCGTAGGATGGGTGGACGAGCAACAAAAGTGCATTTTTTATGATATCCGTTCAACAGAAACCTTAACAATTCGAGGCCAATTTATAAGAACACTAATTCATTCGCAATTTATCCAAACGAGCAACAACAACGATTAAAGTTTAGAACATTATTTGTTGGTTTTTTATTGAAATATTTAAACTAAGACATTCTGTGCATATTTAAACTGAGGCGGTTTGATTTAATTGGGTTTTTATTTTGTATTTCGATTTTAAAGCGATTTGTTTTTGGAGAATTTAAAATAATTAGTTCACAAATCAAACGAATTTTCCTAAGGTTTCGTTTCGTTATAATATGACGAGCAATAGTATTTGTGTAAATATACAAAAATCATCATTTATTTTTTTTACTAGACAGTTGGTCGTATCGTTCCGTAACTCTTTATGCAAAAATAGAGTTACGTGGTTAATCTGTGCTTTATTTCGTTGTTTAGAATTTACATTTTATATAATTTTTCTAACAGAATTATTGTGAGTAAAATAACATAATCTACACTTGACGTTAAGGGTAAATGAAAATTCCAACCAACCAAAAATCCAAGAGGTATTTATTTTTGTGGAAAACACTAGGTCTATCGAATCGCCATGTTCGTAAACATTGATTTCATGACGATTCTTTAGAGTTAGTATTTTCTCAAAAAACACATCATCAGTAGCGTCGCCACGGATATGACTTAGTTTTCTCACAAGCAACATAGCTAAAAAAATGTACGTTAGTCTGCTCTAAAGACAAATAATGTTCGACAAATTTAATAATGTAAATAATTTTTGACAAACTAAACTTTAAACTTTTTCTATTTTAACTCAACATAATTTAAACTTGAGGCGAAGGGTAAATTCAATATTCCAACAAGCCGAAAAGCTGTGCAGTATTTATTTTTGTGGAAAACACTAGTTTTATTGGGTCGTCGTGTTGGTAACGATTGATTTCATGACGATTCTTTAAAATTAGTGTTTTCTCAACAACAAACAAAACGTCATCAGTAGCGGCTTAGTACCTTTGGTTTGTCCTCATAATTAAAAGCAACATCGGTAAATAATGTGCGTTAGTCTGTTTTTTTTTTTCAATTTTAACTCCACATAATCTACACTTGATGCGAAGCGTAAATTAGAATTTCAACAAGCCAAGAAACCGAAAGGTATTTATTTTTGTTGAAAACACTAGTTGTATTGGGCCGTCATGTTCCATGTTCATGTGCCATTGATTTCATGACGATTCTTTAAAATTAGTGTTTTCTCAAAAAACACATCATCAGTAGCGTCGCCCCGGTTTTGCCTTAGTATCTTAGGTTTGTCTTCATATTTAAAAGCAATATAGCTAAAAAATGTGCGTTGTCTGCTCTAAAGAATAATAATGTTCAACAAATTATACCTTTAAACCTTAACCTTTTTTATATTTTAACTCAACATAATTTACACATGATGCGAAGCGTAAATTAGAATTTCAACAAGCCAAGAAACCGAGAGGTATTTATTTTTGTTGAAAACACTAGTTGTATTGGGCCGTCATGTTCGTAACGATTGGTTTCATGACGATTCTTTAAAATTAGTATTTTCTCAAAAAAACACTTCATCAACAGCACCGGTTTTGGCTTCGTTGAGTGATTAAACGAGAGTTTTCCCGTGAGAGCAGCTCCACAGAGTTACCGGTGCATCAAAAATCAACGTGGACCAATTCACAACGCGGCCAGCGAATTCTAACTCACGGTTGCAAAAATGTTAGCAAAATGAATTGGCAAAACGAAAAAAAAAAAATATCATCCAAACCGAAAAATGGTCGAGCAGCCCGAGTATTTGCAGCGAACCGTAATTGATGTGCACCGGTGTGTCACGGAAAACCGCTCCCCAAACAAGCATATGTGCATCGCAAAAGCGGTTTAAAAAAAAAAGAAATAGGTAGCCCCACTGGACAGCGTGTAGATTTGAACGCTTTGCGGCACTTTTTTGTGCATCGGGTGCGGAGATAAATCTTGTGCTAATAATGCTGAAGCTGGAACGAATGAGCAGGGAAAATGCAAAAAAAAGGAAAAATAAAAACCCTCGCCCGTAAACCGATTCCACCAGAGTGTCGGCAAAAGAGCAAACGGCGGTTCCCTTTTCCGTTTTGCCCCTGTTTTGTGACGGATGCAAAGCGAACGGCAAAAACCAATAAACCAATGGCCCTCGGAGCTTCGGCTCGTGCAGGCCGCATGCATAGCAAATGAGAACCGCGGGCGAGCGGCATAAGGCCGAGGTTTGTGTCGAATATTAACAGCCACCCGGAGCAGAAGCTTACCATCCGCCGCACGGACACTAATTGGACACTCAGTGACGCTTCGGGTGCGAACGAGATAATAACCGAGCAACGAATAAAAGCGAAACAAAAGAAGAAGAAAAAAAAACAACGGTGGGTAAAAGTTTGTGTCATTTCCCAGCGCGCTAATAGTGATAATGGGTAATGGAGTGAGGCTCTCTGGTTTGGTCATGTGTTGCCCATCTATCGGTTAACTATTGACTAAGCGCACACGACAACTCGTTCGATGTGTGTGAAAAAAAGTGGAGAGAGAGGGAGAAATGCTGCAAAATCAAATACCACTCCAGATTGTGACGTGATTCGGATGGATGGAACCATCACGGCGGATTTATTTGTATACAACCCGTCAGTCATTTGCATTACAATGGCAAACCGATGTCGATTTCCATATGCAATTGTAGGCACAACATCGGGCAAACGATTGCCACAGAACGCGATCGGTTAATTGTATTCAAATTTGCGTACGTTCCGTGCCATCGGTGCGAATATTCAAAAGTCAAGAGAAGAGGGTAAAGGTATTTATGATACGTTTAAATGAAGTCAAACAATAAAATAAAGCTCTTACTTCAAACATTGAAAGCTAAAACAGGTTAAATTGTTGGTTTAAAAAAAAACACACAAAAATAGAAATTTTAAATCGAACAACATCTTAAGATTGTGTTGCAAACATTTAATACAATTTTAATTTTTGTCGAATAAATTTTATTTCAATTGAAGCAAAAAATCTCCGAACAATTCAAAACGGAATTAAAATTTTATTTGATCAAATCTTTAGTAAACTAAAGAAGAAGAAAATCAACATTAGAATATTGATTCTTTGTGATAAGATAAGAGAGTTTAAAAGATGCATTAAACAAGAAAAATAGAATAAAAAATAATAAAAACCAGAACATAATAAAACAAGAAAAGGAGCATAAATTAAAAAAGAAAATGATTACCAATAAATTCAACAGCTAAATCGGGGCTGTTGCCTAAATATATTTAGGCAAAATTTGAACAATGAAGGGGAAATCTCCAAAACCAGGCAAACAATTTCAGAGTTCAGTGTATTGAAAAGTTTCGGAATGGAATAAATCCGCAACTTATAATTTATTTTTTATTTAATGATTATTAGCCTACTGAGATGATGATTTCGATAAAAAAAATTCAAGATTAATAAATGTAAAAATGTATTCTAAGACAAACACTTTTCACTAATTTAAAGGATGCTAGTGAGCTAACCGTTTCTTGACCACAGGCTCGCGTGAAACATAATAGATAAATATTGAAACAAGAAGGCGAGTAATAGCGTACGATTAAGGACCCATTTGCTGCACATCTTGTAGCAGATGTTAAGCGAAAAAGAGCGAATCCCGTGCACTTTACCAAGACCACAGCAGAAAAGCAGAAAATCGCATAAATATCAAACCGAGAGCAGCAAAAAAAAAAATGCAACAAACGACGTCGGAAGGCTTTAACCTTTCGCCTGCACATTGCAGCATTCGGTGCACATGTGTGGCGCGTCAGGGCACCATGTGCACCGGCAAACGGCTCACTTGCCCTAAAATGGTTCTGCCATTTACGATGGTGCACACAAACACACGTGCACGATGCTTCGGCTGGCCATTGCGGGCCGCCGGTGTGGTTTTGCGTTTTGCCGCGCTTGCCGCTTCTTGCTACACTTCGTTCCTGTTGCACTTCGCTGCAGCCGGAGCAGGTTTTCATCGTTCGTGCTGGCTGCATTACCACCCCACCTGATGCAGAGTTTGATTCTGATCGGTGTGTGTGTGTGTGTTTGTGTTTTTTTTTGTTTGTCCCTTTCTTCGCCTCCATCCCCCCGTGCCACGAGCGGGAGAGCAAGCGCACCGCATAGACTATCACTGTCACAACATAATAATAGCTCATGCTAAGCATCGGCGGTTGGTTTCGTCGATCGTTGACACACTTACGACCGCAGCCTAGCATGAGACCACGGCAGTGGGCAAGGGATCGTCTTTTTTTCTCTCGCACTCTTTTATAAACTCCGGTAAAATACTCCTCTGGCGGTCGTTTCAGTTCGTTCATTAGCATACGCTGGTTCATTTTATTATAAAGCGAACTTATACTGCAGTTGAGCATAAAACAACTGTTTAATGATAAAATTGTTTCATTGCTACTTTAATGTGAATTGCTTTTCAAATTATTTGGAATAACCGACTGTACAACACCGACTTTGAACTGTTTTTTTTTTCTATCTATCTTGCATTCTTTTCTTGTATCATTTGACTCATTTAGGGCATTTAAATTATATTCTTCACAAATTACTTCTCTCTTTTAACTACTCTCCGATGGTTGTTCTTTATTTCTTGAACATTTCCCAAAACTAACGTTCAATCTCAAAAAGTTCCCGCTCTGTAAAAAAAACTTGCATTTACCTCATGCGGCTTCTGTGTTTAACGTATCCGATTGAATACTTATAATGACAGCTATGCTTCGAATTGATCGAGCTTAATCATTCAATCAAATATACTAACCACATCAACATTGGGTGAGAAATTTATCCAATTGAACGGTACTATTCGCATTAAGTATCAAAAATGTTCACGGAAAGTATGAAAATCGCTGTATTATTTGGGAACTAAAATCTCGGTAGGAAGTACTCTATTTGGCTGCTTTAAATTTGATTCCATAATTTGAGTGTTATACGCGTACAAGTTGGTTCATTTTAGAAAAAAAAATCTTTCCAAAGAGTTGAAACGATCATCAGCACTTTGGACAAATTTAGATGGTTCATGAAACGTTCCATTTTCAAAAAGATTCACCGCTTGATTTTAGCTCATTTGGTATTTAATGCATAATAAATTGTGACCAACTGTATAAATTTTAAATATTAATTGAATGACAAGCTATAAAATTTTAGGTCTACTCCTCAAAGCTAACTTTCTGTTAGTCGATTCTAATTTCTACCATGTCGGTTACAAACATTTCTTTATTAGTAAGTTTTTGGCCTTTATGAGATCATACGGAAGTTGACCTCATCGGCAAACTTCTGCAACAAAACTGCTCCAACCATTCCGGACAGGCTCGAAAGCTTAAGAAACCGCACAACCACGACAACAGTGCTGCCCACCTTTGCCGCATATTGTGTGGTGAGACCCATCCCACCTTCCCTTACCCCACCCGAACAACACAATTCACCCGAACAAGGGGCGTTGGATGCAATTGAGCCTAACCTTATCTCGAAAAACAACCGAGTTGTGCGTGTGCGTGCTTTGGTACGTCGTGGTTCTTGTGGCTACCAGCGAACCGGCTCGCCCACGAACCCCCTCCTAACCTGTCCGTACAGCTTGTTCCGGGGCAATAAAACCAAACCAAACTTGGTCGTTCAAAGTCGAAGAACAACGCAACACATGCTCCTCATTAGGCGGCTGCTCTGTTCGGGTGTGCGAATTTCCTTACGCTGGCAGAAATTCGAGCACACGGGCACAATGGCATGATCGCCAGCTCCCCCCCTCCTCCCACTTAGGCGACGCACGCACCCCAACTTACCATTTTCCTACTTTGATACGGTGACTTTGGCTGACGACGACAGACGGACAGAACGGGTTTCTGTCCTATGCGGTCGAACGTGCGATGGGATCTTTCGTTTTTTTTTTCGCTGCTGCTGTTGCTGCGGCTGCTACTGTTGCTGGTATTTATTGCTGGTATTTCCGATCCACAGCAGCACGATCTTTCTCCTCCGTGAATCGCTAAAATGCTGCCCTCACAACACCAACCGCCGTGATGCACTTCTTCTCCTGTGTTTCGATAATCTTTTCCCCACCAGGTCGATGTTTTCTTATTCGGCAATTATCTTGCGGATCATCCACGTTTCGGTGGGGTGGGCAAAACCTTCGGCACACTTAATTATCTTCGCGCAAACATCACGCTCACACGGTACGGAAAGTCAGCCACAAGTCAACCACACTTGGCCAGTGCCGATGGAAACCATATTGCACAACGGAGCGGGTTTGTTCTTTCGGTAAGAAACACTTCTTCGAAAACGGCTCGCACACTGGTAACACCTTCGTCTCGCCCAGTCAATCGTAGTCGGCCGACGGTGGTATGACGCACGCACGCACAGGTAACTCTAGATGCGGTTTCGGCTTGGATCAAAAACGCAGTTGTCCGCGATCATCATCGACGAGGAGCTGACGGTTGCTGGCTGTGAGAGCATCATCGACACCAAGCGAATCCCAACGTGCTAAGGCACACACAGGGGTCCGAGGGTGCTTCACACACACACGCGCGCGCGTCCAGTCCCTCTCTCTCTCTCTCTCTCTC
>JXWZ01005986.1:0-30461 GCA_000956215.1 Anopheles farauti No. 4 | reverse complement strand
TGGTCTCTTGTAAAAATAAAATCAATTATCGTTAAATCACACATCAGCTGTTGCAAGCTTCTTTTACTTTGTTTCTTCCTTTAAAATTCCATCCACACGCTAACCCCACTTTATCCTACTGATTTGTAATGCAATTCGTCACACAGAAGAATGGAAAGTTGTTCAACAAAGCCCCTAGGAACGAGGGGCCAAGAAAGAATCGTTTCTTCTGCACGAGAATAACTAGAAATAAACTGCAGGAGAAAAACTCCAACTTCAACCATTGTAAAGCAGCCTAACCACACCGAACCCAACCACACGAACCGCACATATGCAAACACTTTTCCCAACTCGGTTCCGGCGACGATTTCAGGCTCGGTTCCCCATAGGAAAACGCCCCATGGACACGTTCTTCGTGCGGTGTGCTTGGGGGGGGGTGGTTTTTTTCTTCCGTCCAATAACAATATTTCACGCCCGTTCCAGCTCCAGGTCCAACGTTGTTTCTCCTCTAGCCCCGCGTCATGCTACCGGTTAACCGAGAGAAAAGTGATGGTGATTGAAATTGAACATAGTTGGGCGTTGGAACAAAAACGGCAGGCGTCAAAAGAAAGTACCACATGGGAATGTGCCGAGAATAGGGAGTAGAAAAACGCAGTGCTGGGTTTTCTAAGCTGCAGAAGCGAGCAGGAGATGCAACGACCGGCGTAAAATTTATGTCCGCATCAAGACGAATAAAAATGCCACAATCGTGCCACTGTGCGTTCGAGAGGACTCGAGTGGAGCAGTTCGTGCAGTTCGATGTGTCAAAATCCTCTAAATGTACTGAGCATTGTGGGTGGGTAGATTGAATTTACTTCGGTTCGTATTTTAAGACGATGCCGCCGCAGGCTACCGAATGAACTATGGGGGAAGAATCAAACTAGCAAGTATTCATACGGTTCGATTATGAAAAGTTCCAAATTCGATTACGGTAAGATTAGATCGAATGTTTATCGTTCGTAGTGATGAAATGTGAAGAACGGATGAATTAATCGCTCGCTGTAGTTCAACAAACAGTGAAGTTTTTACCCCTTCCATCTTGTGCCATGGTGCAAATCTTTCTCCTCCATTCGCATCGATTACTCCCGTGGATTCTAGAAGATCTCCCGTTTTCAGTATGGAACAACGATGAAGTTCAATCACGACCGAGCGCAGAGGAATAGTTTAAATATTTTTTCACCTTTAATAGCTGTGCGGTGGGCTGTTTTCGTTTTTTTCATCTTTCCACTGTGCATCGGAATTGAAAACGAAATCCCGAATGAAATGTAATGAGACGCGGGCAATACCGATGAACGGCAGGTTTACCAGAAGTTGGAAACTATTTTCGGAACGTCTGGAATTTATGACGAACCGTCGGTGATTTTCTTCGACCGGTTCCAATCTCTCACGACTTAGAGATAAACCGTGCCAGGCGAGAAGAAGGCGATTGCTTATAAAGTCCACTTGGGAAGAGGAGGATACGTTCGCTTAACTGCCAATCTTTACCTTTCCGAGATCCCAAACATACCGGGCAACTTAAAAATATCTTCACTCACTGCTCGACGCCAACGGCGTCCTGGACGATCCTGGAAGTGTTTTCAAATCCGTAAATACCTGCCTGCCCTCCAATCTGTCCAACTGTCGCCTTCTTTTGCCACCCTGCGCTCACCCGCCCGCGCTACTTTCCCGACCGAAACGGAGGCGTTTGTTGTTTTCACAGAACTTAATTGACTCTACCGGAAGATCCGAAGATCTTGCACCTCCCGGTGTGTGAAGTCTGATGGTGCCGGAACTGCGTGTAAACAAGATTGCTTTTGCATCTCTCGGAGTGTACCGGCCACCGTTATATGGGTGGTGTGATAATGGATAAAGAGCTTAATCCAACACCCCAACATCCGACGGGAGCTGGGCGTGTAAGTGATTCTATGTTTGCCCAGCAATTACGATTCGGTAACACAAACATAAACATCACAACCGGTACCGGCGATGAATCTCTAACTCTCGTCCATTAGAGGCTGGTGTCGGAGAAGATTGATTTCAGTTGGAGATCTTGCAGCAGTGTATCCACGTCATCCTGGCGCAGCGGGAGCTCCGACTACGGGGCCTGTGGACGCCAGAGTCAATGAATGTATAAATGATCTAGCTAATGTTTACCGACACCAACAGCAAAAACGGTGCACTTTTAGATGTCTATTTTTAGCGGAACCGTTCGTCCAACAATGGTAGAATCATGAATGATGTATAAGTTTCGTTGCCTGTACTTGCCTGCTGTAGAGTGAAATATCAATTCAACTATTACTCATCCACGCTCCTTACGTACGTGTGCATTCTGCATCTAATGGTAACGCATAAATAAACTGGAAACATTTATCCTTTTCACATCAGTGAACACTCCGGGCAGTGCGAAAGGCTGCCATCGAGCAACGATTCTCAGTTTCGCTGGCATAATATTTATTTTTATTTGACAAATATATTTTCGATCGGAAATGAGCTGGAAAAAAAACGCAACACTCTTCGACCCCAATAGAGCATCACTACGGCGATATAACGTCATCGGGCAAGGATACCGAAACGAAGACACCGAAAACCCACATTCAAAAGGGATGGTCCATCTTCCGCAGAACGAAATTGAATTGTCCCGCGGGTGGATGGGCCACCCGGATGCAGCGAGCTAAAATATTTTGCCAATAACGTCCAAAACAGCACCCACCGTGAGTAAAGTCTCTCTAGAGAGACCACCGCCGTCTCGGATCGATTTTATTCGCGCTACGATGGTATTCGACGATGGGATTGTTTTCTTAAAAATTCGTCCCAGTTGCCGCCCCCAGGAAAAGATGATCCAATTTTGATAGCACGAACATACCGAACAAAAAACTATTAGGAAGAAATAAAAAAAAACAAAACCAAATCACGAATCCAACGGGAAACGAATGTCTGCCACAAATGGTTCTTGGAAAAGTGTACACCCTCTCTGTCGCTGGAAGAAATAGAGCTAAAGGGACACCCGAGGGCGTCCTCCCGTGTGGCGTACGATAGTTTTTACAGCAAAAAAAAAAGAAACAGGTCTGAAAAATTTTCAACCACATAAATTATAAACATTTTTATTTTTATGAAGTCATCCACGGACCCCTGCGCTGGTTGGCCGATTCCGATTCGATTCGACTCCCGGGTGCAGTGCGCTCGATGGCTCGCTGAAGCTGAGCACCGTCCTAAATTATTCATCAACTTACGGTTGGTATGAGCAATGATCATCTTGCGCCTCGATTTCCTTCCATTCTTTGTCCCTGCTAGTCTTTCGAATGCCACCAAAAACCCCGAACACGAGGACGGCTGATTGTACGCTACAAAAAGTGACGCCACCGGTGAGCGCCCGAGTCCTTAATGTCTTTATCATAAATCGGACATGGCAGTTGCATTTACTCCGTCGGTTATCCCTGTCCACGGTGTTTCTCTCGTTCGGATACCCGTTGGAAAAGGGCCAAGAACGCTCTCTCGTTCGCCCTCCCTCTCATCCCCTTCTTCTCCATGTGACCGCACCGGTTTCGTGGAAGCTGTTCCCTCCCAGGTTGAACATCTTCGAAAACAAATGTCCGTACCGGCTTCCCGATCCCTTATTTGTGAGATATTCGCCCACCGAAGATTTATTGAAATATCAAATTATGAAAAATGAACCGCATTCCCAGCAGGCAGGCAGGCAGGCACGGAACCCGAAAGAACAAGACACTGTCAGAATTGTTTGCCCGGCAAGTGACCATCAACGGCATGTTTTCTGGGCCGTGATAAAAACGTTGAAATAAGAAGAGCGGATAAGCATCACACACCGGATCTTGATATGTCCGGGCAAACTAATGAGTAATTTATTCGAAGTATTATTTGTTTTGGTTCCTGCACACGCTTGCGTCCTTTTTTTGCCACCGATGTGTTGCGAAACGGGAGGAAACGGGTGGTTCCGCTGCGCTACGTGGGCTGAACGTACCCAGCATAATGTTTGCCATCGCCTGCAGACACGCCATCCGAAACATGAGCATCGTGACGGGTGCGCTGAAGGATGCACAAATTGAAGATTTATCGTTGATAGCTCCACTCACACACGCGTCATCATCGTGTTCGGGTTCAGGTGAGACGCCCCAAAATGTGTAGGAAAGCAGATCATCAGCCCAGTTCAAATTATAGTGCCATGATGCTTTTCGCAGAGAAAAATAATACTCATATATAATTACAAAATTATGCAAAACCTCAAAACTTGTGCATGTTTCTTTTGCTTCCTTTTGCACTGCAATAAAAAAACCTAAACAACTCGTCAACCGCGATGAAACTAACGTTCGCCCGAATTGAATCGTTCTTCCCACGTCAATTTCTGCCTGTCGAGCATTCATTCATTACCGATCGCTTCCCATTCTGGAAGTCATGCTTTTTTAACATCATTTGTTTTTACGAATGTCAAACACGGTATCTGATACGTAGCCTGCCATTCCTCCCCCAAAATAGACCCGGCGTAAGATGGTGGGCCGTCGTTCGTTTCTCTCGATGTCACCACGTTACCGACCCGCACAGAGGAAGTTAATTTATTGTAAAGAATGGTCCCAATTATAAAGCACACCGACACCGGCCCGTCCCTTTGCGCGCGGCTCGACAAACCAGCCCCCGCGTTGTTGCTGCTATTTTGCATAATCAAATCATCTTGTCAGGAACCATTAATTTGACGAATTGTTTCGACGCCAATCTTCCGTTGTCTGCTGCACGACCCATTTCTGGACATTCTCGGTGCTTCGCGTGTACCCGTGTCCGGTCAACTAAGAAGGGCGCAATAAAAAAATTTATGATACTCCCCGAAGACGGTTTGAGGTATAAACAAAGTTTATTCATAATTCTTACAGTCTCGCTTTCACGTGCACGCACGCAGTTGCCCCGAGTGGCAGGCTGGCCCGTAAAAACCATCGCCAACGCCCTCACACGGTGCATGGACGATCCCGGGATATTTATGGTCCTCGCAGCAATTAACGTCGGATGACGATATTTGCCTGCAGTTGTTGGTGCCGTTCGTCGCCGCCGATGCTCCTAAGCATTCCATTCTCGGTGACGATAGTTCACGATTTTTCATGCCCTTGCGTCTAAGGTGGCCCTGGCCCAAACGAAGTATTGGTTCGAAGTCGAAGCGCTTTGATAGGTCACGCGCTGCAAAGATCCAGACGCGATGCTTTCCGAATCCTTCGACTGGTCATCGAATCGATCGTCGTCACTGAGCATGGGTATGAGACGACACCGACGAAGCCGTAGACTTAGTCCCATTAATCACCGCGTTACCATGGAAAGCTGAAAGCCAAAACCACACACGCCAACCCCAAACAGACGGACAGGGTCTGGACGCAGACACAGCGTACACAGCGTACCGGTCAAATTAAATTCGCCTTTATACAATTTATGATCACCGCTCACACAACTCCGATCGGTCCAGACACTTTTTCACGCAAGCCATACACACACGAACATCCATAGAAGGTAGGTCGTTTCGATTTCCGAAGTCGGTTTCGGTCGCCTTTCCGTTGATCGCCGAAGGAGTGGGGAAAGCGGGAGCGCATCCAGTGAAAGGATGAAACAAAAAGTGACGGTATTACAGCAACCGAAAGAGTATTTATGCCTGAAAATAGGCAAAACCCCAATCTGTCACGCTTAGCACAGCTGTACCCGTAAGAAGATCTTCGGCTTCGGCTAAGCTGTCAGGCAGTGGTTTGAAATCGAAACTGGTGCAAGTCAGGCTTGGTTGACGCATCTTGTGTGGCTCGTGTGCCATGATTGTCTTCGAATCGAAGGCCTTAATCGGTTTATAAATGCGTTTTGCAAATGCCTCCTTTTCTACCCCAACGCGAAGCTAAGCCGTTTAAGGATGGCAGGCGAAGGAAGTTGGGGGTTCGATTGATCTGTGTTCCGGGGATAAAAGGGAAAGTCAAAGACGGCGCTGGAGTGGTGAAAAAAAAAACAAAACCGTTTGGCGTGAGGATTCTGTGAGGATGACGATGAAATGTATAAGATTTATGGTACGTCCGATAAGTCGTTCAGATTTGGGTGGCAAAAGGCCCTGTGAGTTATGTTTTGAGCATGAAAATTGGGTGTAAAGATTTTGTTTTGTTTTGCATATCTTGTTGTGTTGTGTGCAAGGGGAAGTTGTAATACGGGAATTGGATAACGCTGTCGAAAGTCAATGCTTTCTTTTGTTTTAAAAGTTGTTTTTACATTTTTGAAATCATTGAATCCTAAAACAAAATATATTTTCAAAATATATAAAGATACAAACTATCTTAATTCATAATATCTTTTGGATGCTTAGAAGCAATAAAGTAATAAGGCCAAAATGAGGACTTAGACCCAAATTTAATATATATCTTTTTAATATTTTGCCTCTATGGTAATTTTTAATTATCCTATTAACCGCTCTTCCATTTTTCTTCTCTTCTCTTTCCCAGGTAAGCAACAGAACCACTCCTTATTTGAAGCAGATACGGGACGTGCCATTATTTCCAAGAGCCCAACACGGTCCAAGAGGAAAATTCGGTCATTCAGCAACCGCAAAAGTGCAACTCCTTCTGTAATGGGTTTAACGCAAGACAACGAACTCCTTCCCGCGGCACAGCAATGAAGCGCGGATGGGAAAAGTTTCACAACCCTCAAATTGCATTTGGGCTATATTCTACGACCGTATTCCGAGAATTCCGGTCAGAGTGAACGCTTCTAGGTCACAACCATGCCCACGTGCGCCAATCCAGAAAACAGCACGATTGTGTCTGGAAGCTTTATCAGATTTGGTGTTTTATCGTTTTCTGTAAAGTTGAAAATCAATTTCGCCGGAAATTTGGTCATTCTTCTTTCCCGCTCAACCTTGAAGTACGCTTTTGTTCTATTATGTGCCGTGCCGCTAACTTTGTTCTCTGTGAAGGTCGATATTCTGAAAATACTGAAAACTTGAGAAGCAAATCATCTATGCGAGCATTCCCGAGATTGGCCCCTTAAAATTGATGAAATGAAAAGGAGTATTAAACGTAAATCATAATCCGAAGACTCTGCTACCCTTCTATATAAATTTTGTATCTATAAAAATAATCATATTGCGTAAAGTTAAAGTGCATGAATCTTTTTTCATTAAAAGACATTAATTTTACTATTCCATATTCAGTAACTGCAAAATGGACTGTTTTAAATTTACGATATATCATTCGTTATCCATTATCATAATCGCTTTCGCGACTGTCTCTCCTGTCATAAATGTTTTGAGATGTGGACTTCCCAATTCACGATTACTCAATCGATCAACATTAACTTTTTACTGTCACAATAAGCACTTACTAAAACCAACAATCTCGCCGGGGAAGTGAAATTTCGACAGTCCTGGGTTCCCCAATCTTTGATCAATTTGAAATCGCGCTCCGTGCATAACTTAAGAGATTGAACGCGAGGCGTAGGCATTACGATTTCGATCGTTCGTCAGATAAATCAGTGATTTCGAACTGAGTTTCAAAGCTCGACACTCAATCGGCAGCCTACGCGGCTGCGATCAACCGCCATCGAAGGCGTGTGTATGGTAATCCTGAATCCACGAACCATCATCTGGATTTTATTTTTCGTGTCATGTCTTTCAGATTCGACCGGTCTCAAGTTTAGTCAAGCGAACCGTATACACCTCTCGCGTTGCACGCTGCCATACCATGTCACTGTTTGTCAAATCTGTCAGTTCTGTTGAGCTTCCGTACAACCCGAATAGGTTGATCTTCTCTGCACCATCGTTTACGTCTCGTTTCTTGTACAAACTTCAAGCGTGCATCGCAATGCTGTTGTTTAAAATCTCGTTTTTAATGTCCCACACTCAGCCGCAGCAGCAGCGGTCTTGCGGCATCGAAGAAAGAGTTTACGGGCCCACTTTAACGCATCTGTCGACATAACTTTGGAGCTACTCGAAATATGGTAGAACGAAATAATTAACAACCACTAGAACCTGTGCCGAGTTGTCCAGGTTCATGCGGCCCGGTTTCGATTGTGACACGGTGCAATGTTTTGTCGGTGCCGGTGTCACTGTTGAAAGATGCAACGTCAACTTAAGATATCATGTAACCATCGTGTGGTTTTAGGGAGGCCGGTTTTTCTTCTTTGGATCTATTTCTGTCACATTGTACGACCCTGCTTGGTGGGTAGTGTGTGCTTTCCGCTTGCTGCTGTGGGTTGTATCGCGGCAGAACCGAATATTGTTAACCCCAACCTCAAACGGAAGCAACGTTTCTTCAGGGTGTTTTTTCCTGTCTGTCTCTCTGATCATTGATGTCGCATATTGTTACAAGATTGAAGGTATAATTAACTTAATAAATATTGGTAATGAATGCACCGGTTCGTGCAATTATTTTTTGATGGCTTATATAATTCATTAGAAGTTGTAAAAAAAACTTCTAAACAGTAAATCTCGCTTTACAAAACATTTCCCAATTTTTAGTTTTTCGTACAATAATTTCCGTCTTGCAATATTATTCTTCAAAATATTTTGCTTTCAAAATAACGCATCATGGAACTAAACATCCAATTAATAATCTTAATAAACAATTTCCTCACGTTAGTGAATACCACTGCTTCATAAACAAACACACACACACACTCACATACACGCGTGATATCAGAAATTGATCGACTAACATTATTTCATCATCACGCACCAGACTATCACCGGAACATCATCAATCCACCGCAGAACTGTGGTTTAATTAAACGCACCAACTGTTCAGCCTGCGTCGGCTAAATTACTAATTTGGTCACATTTGCCTCGTTGCCGCGTCGGCGAGCCGACGTGGCGGAAGAAAGGAAACCGGAATGCCGCGTCATGAATAAAGGCACCAGGTCGGCGTATCCTGCACGTCCGCCGTATCACGCTTTTTGCCCACGCCTTCCGTCGTTCATCTCCGGTGCTGTACAAGATTGCTGGCACCGCAAATTGGCAGCTCCATGGTGATATACACACCTACCATTTTGGACTTCCACACATGCCTTATGATATCTGTAAACATACATAATTACATGCTCATCTACACCCAGCCGACATCCGGCAAGAAACCAAACCCGCAAGGATACATCGTACAAATGACGGTGGCCATAGTAACCATTCGGGAGGAGGGCTCTTGTCGGATGGGTTTGTCTAAGCCTCCATTCCGGCGAGAATCGAAGTAGCTCTGGCAAGTCGTACACACTCACAACCTCTTGAGAGTGAAAATGAATGGGTGTTTTCTGGAAGGAAAGCGTTGTAGTCGATGATACTGTTCCCTAACCACGAGATAACCATCGTTTCTGGAGCTCAAATCTATCTGCGGCGGTTCTTAACGGTTGTCTCTACTGAATGGGCTGGAATCCGACCGGAGACGGAGAAAATGTCGACGATGGTTTGGTGGAAGCGTCTAAAACGCTGCTCCTTTTGGGTGGCAAGGAGTTGCTGTAACGTAGCTTGGGAGGAGTTGACCTATGTCTCGTCGTCTTATCCCACCAATAAATTGACGTTAGCTCTGCGACGTCGAGAATCTCAGATTATTTCTGCTTTTGAACGAGAATGCAGTAGAAATACATGTTAAATGAGTTCGTGTATATTATTATAGTCGAATCTGACTATTACACGCCCGGCATAAAAACACTAATTGGATTAACAGAATATGCTTCACCTTCCTTTTCCTCAAATTCGCCACAGTATTTATGAAAACAAATTAAAACTGGTATCAAGACTTCACTTTTTACGGCAGCGAAAACAAAGTTTGCTACACAAAATTATGCTGGTCCCCTGCCAAACCCTCATCAATGAAGAAACTTCCGATCCAACTTCTTGCTCCTTCAAAACTTTAACATCAACCTGTTCGCTGCGTGAACACAAGTACCCATCAATAATGTCGCACAAAGTGTCCCTACACAGGTTGGGGCGGGAATTGTGTTGGGGCGCCGTACATCGTTTGCTGAATTAGAGATGAAGGTATTTTGATTATACATTCTAATCGGGCATGTTGTTGGCACACTCGCGCGTTGATGGGATCGATAGCTTGGAAAATGTCATTCGCACAGTATCAACCGGACGGCGGCATGATGAAGTGTGATATAGGTGAGACCACAAGAGCGGCGAATGCTGCATTCGCACTTTCTGTGCACCGAGAACGTGCACGTCCTGTTTGCATGGGCTGCCGGGCAGAAACGAACGGGTAACACCGGGTGCCCTAATTTCGCCCGCACCCATTTATTACCCGACATTTGCATCGAACATCATCGTGCACTCCTGCGGCTAGCATACATAAATGCATGTATTAAACGCACGGCTCTGGGCGCGCGACGTGTCGGTTGGACCGCGTTATCAGCTCATCAATTCTCATTCTCAGTTAATTTATGAACCTATTCAAAACTAACTTCATTGTCATTTTGTAGCCTTCGGTTTATGTATGTATGTGTGTGAGTGTGTGTGTGTGTGTCTTGTCGTATGACGAAGCTCGCATTAGATTAAGAGCAGTGGGTTGCGATAGTAGATTGGACGATCATCGTCCCGCTTACGATATCTAATATGCATCAAACATGCAAACCAGCACATGTCAAAATCGATTCGGCTGTGTCAACGATGACTGGCATGGGAATGCAACAGTGACTGCATTCCAGGCGATTTTGTATCGCTGTTTGTGTTTGTGCGTATGGAATGGGATGGATATGCTAATGTTTTTTTTTTACCTTTTCTTTGGTCATGACTGTTCAAATCAACCAGAGAGTGAGCTTTAAATTTATTTGGAATGGTAAGACATGACCCTATATTTCCTCTTTTGTCACGAATCCAATAAAAATCGAAACCGTTGCTGCGATCAGATTTATGAACTTTTGTTGCCCCTAAACTTGGCCCCTCCTTCACTGTACTACAATCTTGTACTAAAACAGTGTATGAGTAGTGTTCTAACAATCTCTAGACAAAGGACGTTCAACATTCCCTGAGTAAGGAATGTGATTTTTGGTAATTATAATCCACTTTAAAGCTACTAAAAAGGTTAAAAATAAAATCCGATTGTAAAATCAACCTCACGCAGGATTTCGTTTAGTTCTCCACCCTGCTGCCATTATCATTAACACGCCGTGAGAACAATTTGCTTACCACGCACCTTTTTAATGCATCTGAAGCACTTCAATCGATTTTATAATGTTCAGTCCAACACGGAAATCTGCTTACGCTCCCATAATGTGCGTGTGTGGCTCGTTACCAGCTCGTACATGACATTCGCATTATCCTTTTTTTCCCGCTGCCTTTTACGATCATGTGCGGTCTTTGCCGGCTGCCCGCTCTCATCCCATTCCACAAGGGCCAATTCACACCATTCCGGCAGAACACTCGAGAATTCAATCACCCGAATTTCGTTTGCCCTGTGTCATTTTTCTCACTTACTTTCGCCCCACTGCCCTTTATGGACCTTCGCAAGCGTTGGAATCATATCAAAACTGTGCGCGCCGTAGCACCGTATCCAACACAGACAGTAAAAATGGCACCAGCGCCATCATTTCCAGTGACACAAGACCGCCACTGATTGCGATGCTGGGAATGCCATTTGCATTTTGAGAATGTTTTGATGCAGCTCCATCTGCATCTACATTCATCCATCCGGCTGGCAGCGATGCTTGTAGGACGTATTTTTTTTTTTGTACTATTCGTGTGGATCATATTTTCAACACTGCATAAACTTATTTCTTTTTTGTGCCCCTAAGTACTCCAACGTGCATTTTGCTTCGGTAGCGACCGCCGTGCGCGTTTATCTAGGGTCGAGTGCAACATTTTATTTACTTTATGCACCCACTCCTGCCGCACTCATAACACCAAACCAACTCGCTGCGTGTGTGCAGTGCTTCTGCTGCGTGTTCTGTGTGTACACACAATGCAACGACAGCTGAAGAATTTCGGCTACAAAACGAAGATTCATCGCCGTGGGACATGTCGTGATGGACCACCTTTCGGAGGAAGATTTGATTCTAGCGAATCCATCCATCCAGCCCGTCCGTCTGTGCCAGCATTCACATCAGCTTCGCTTTCATCTGCTGTCACACTCTCTCGCCGCCGCTCCAAGTGCAAACACTCGTAAATCTATTGTGTAAACATTCGTCCAGATGTAGACGGAATTTTGAGCCCTTCCGCCCGGTGGTACGGTAGCGTACGTTCTTGCTAAATGTGTCATGAATATTAACAGCTGGCGAAGGATGGCGATGTAGAACGTCGGTACCGATTTTCAATCGTGACGGAATCTTAAAAGATTCGCGATGGAGATGTAAGATATGTCACTATCTTCTTCAGAATGCACCGTGTAACATTTACGGGCGATTACTGAGAAGCAAGCACGTCGTTTTCGTGTTCTGAAATTTTACGTTTTTGCATGAATAAATGTTGTCGGAAAGTTTTCAGACATTCGGCAACATTTCCATTTTACTTTTCAGCTGTAGAATGAAGTGAAAATCGGTTATTGATAAGCAACGTAGCAATAATAGATGTAAAAATATAGTAACCGACATTTACTATTACCTTTTACCAGCTGGATAGTGGAATTAAATTTTGGAGTTTGAGCGTATTTTATTATATTTGCGAAAAGTACATTCTAATACTCTATTTCAAAGGAGAACTCCATTCCATTTAGTTAATAATTGTAATTAATTGTAATAACACAATTGGAAGACCTTTTAACATTTACTTTTAGATTAAATCAGTATACTTGAAAGAATATTACACTTGCTTTGTATTATGAACAGATATATCTAACTTAGCAATCATGCAAATTCAAAGCTCTTATAAACGGTGTCAACGACTCCCATTAATATATTGTTTTATTGAGGACAATAAATACCCCACCGTACCTTGAATTATCCATCCCCTTATAGACATTCGCATACGTGATTTTTCGCCGTAAAACTATCGCGTCATATAATATTATTAAATAATTTCAACTAATCTAACCATAACGCTTCCAAGACGCATACCATTACAGATCAAAGCGTAAACGTTTCCGATTACCTTTCGTCACAATAAATTGACTTTCTTTTCTTTCTCGCACTCGTTGCTCCTTTCAGGGATCTACAAGGCAATAACATCAGTGTCATCTACGAGTCCGACTTTCAAGGATTGGCGAAGCTGCGGATACTGTAAGTAAAGTTTTCTTTCTCTTTTCCCATCGCGCTTCTTCCCCTTTATCCCCCCCTCCCCTCCACCCTCTTAACATTCATTCCCGGTGCCGGTGCCAGTTAACAGTGCACAATCAACTGTAAAGAGCAGAGAGTAAAAGAGTCGTTTTCATCGTCCGCTGAAGATGCTTCAACAACACCACCGGAAGAATCCCAGCACTCCTAGCACTCCAGTAAAAGAGAGGCCAGCCTTCGTACAGTAATAATTAAATAAAGTTTAACATTCTCCCCGTTAAACTGTGCGAACTATCACCGGGCGCAGGGGGGAGGGGCACAATGTGCGTTACGATGGTGCCCTTTAACTTTTCCTTCCAGGCCACATCATTGGCTTAAAACGGTCGACCATCGTGGCGCGCGTTACGTTGGCTGGTCGCACGTGGACGCAAGACTCTCTCCGGCTCTTTATAAACTAATTATGACACAACCGGGAACATGCGACAGCGCCTAGTGCACACCACGCGATACAATGCTCCGTAGGCCGCCGTACTTCTTCCGCTAGTTGATGATTTTAATAGTGTTATGTGAAGTGCTTTCCAAAATAGCCCCAACTGCGTCGGGATCCGGTCGGAAGCAGCGATGGAAATTAAATTACTCCCTACACATTTGAGTTTTTGTGTAGTGAACACACATTTCTGCGTGGACTGTGGATGTGTGCACGATTTGAGTAGTCTTTTTTTTAACAACATACATTCCAGACACTGTGTCATGCAACAAATTGACAACAATTTAAAACATAATGACACAACTTTCTTCTTTCGCTCGTAAAACATCCCTGTCCGGTGGCCGCTTCGGGAATATCTGTGGAGCCACGGAGGAATAAAATATGCACACATTCAGATCAGCAACGTTGGTCCTGGCATCATTAGCCGTAGCTGTTCAGAAAACGAAATCAATCGATGGCGCTCCGGTGTGGGAACAAATGGTTCCGCTGATTCAAACGTGCCGTGAACGACACTGTTTAGTGTCGCCATAAAAAAGTCGTCCAACGCTCGCGTCCGAAAGTCCGAATGATTTACGCTCATGAGCTGTTCGCCACTAGCGGATCATCCGATGCAACAACGCAACCACGGACCGCATTATTCAAATGTGCAACCCTCCTCGCCTCGCCGAGGTATGATGAAGATTTACGGTCTCAAACAGCCGCTCTCAGCAACACGCGAACGCAGCTGGTTTGTCGCGGACCCCGGTCGCATCCTTCCCATTTATTTATCATTTTAATCGATTCCCAATCATTTTGCCTAACTTTCATCGATTTAATCAGTCTCAGTCTCGACCGCTGGTGGTGACGTATCTTATTGTGCCTCACCGTCCCAGCGGGAGTTGGTTACGCCGGGCCAACCGGACATTGGGTTCACTTTCTCCAGACGCGGACCGGAGACCGGACCGCGACCGCTCGGACAATATGCCGGACGGGGAGCATCATTAATTTGCATAAGTGGAATATGAGATATTTTTTACTGCACTCGCTCCCTTCCCCTTCGTGTTGATGAAATTGATCCTTTTTTTTGCTTCTATACCCCCTACTGAGTCAGTCATAAGTTTTAAGTAATTACTAAACCGATCGAAACACCACATCGCTGAGAGACGACAGTCAGGAATTCTAGAAATGTTTCATGTTCCCGTTCAGAACATCCTTGTCCGGTCGGCGGGGAAACTGCTAGCCGAACGCAAACAAATACACAAGAATGAAACCAAAAACACCAGCTTCACATGGAGAGCTGGCAAAGCGCGCAACGCAACACACAGGTAGCACATAATCCATCGTTTAAAACGAAACAGGTTATTTCGTTGGAATTGGGATGATTTTACGATCAGCCGAGCGACCGACAGTGTAGCAGGTGTAGAGTTACACCGTGTCGGTGAGCTTCCTTTCACACCATCCGAACCAGCTTTGCATAAATGGTATTAAAATTGACTGTGTCAGTAAAACGATAGCATCTTCCGATTCTTCGAAGCGTATATTGAATGAGATTGGCGGTGGATCAGGTCGCGGATTAATTTATAATTCAAATACGACATCGTTACGAACCGCTTCCTGCAGCCAGTATGGGTAACGATATTGTGCGTTTTTCGGAAACTGAACGATGTATATTAATCGTTGTCCACTTTCGCCATTCGAGTATAAAGAAACTCTTTACTTTGTTCTATTCATATTTAACAAAAAAAAGTGTAAGTGTAACAAAGTTTAATAAAACAAACATTTATATTTATGATGGTTTTATCCACACAATCGTCTGGGTCAAACTTAATACAAAAAATTAAAGTTAATAAGTGTATGAATTTTGCAAACCTTGCATAAAAACTCAAATAATTTTTGAAACATTCGCATACCTACTTTTTCAAAACTGATTTAACTTATCAATTAACATAAATGGAGCTATTTCTACAAAAAAATACAATGTAATTATTACGAAATAATATGATAAAGGGTTGCTTCATAAAAACAAAACGAAAAACAAATAAATGACACTCCTTACCAATGGACACTGTGAAGAAAGGAAAATATTTCGTTTACATAATATTTATTTACAAATTTTGAACATTTTTGATATGTTTCCGTTTCCACGTTGATTATACTTATTTAATCATATAAGCCATATGAATACACACAGCACAAATCAATGATAAAATTATCTATAAACAATCATAATAAGAGTAATAAAAAACGAATCACATAAAAACTAGAACAATATGTTACACCCTGTGGGAGTCCCGTTGTTGACTTGTGAGTCTATTAAACATTAATATCGACATAAATTTCAAATAATTATTGCAGAAAAACCATGTTTTCAAGAAGTAATAAATGATGGCTCAATTTCATACGATAAGCTTTGAAATTCGCACTGCTCCAGCAAACCAGGCACGACCAAAACCATATGCTGATTTTGAACACCGAATAAATATGCACAACTGAATGTATGCATGACTTCTTTTGATTTTTCGCCGCCAAAAATACGGTTGCTCAACGTGTCAACTCATTATAATCGAAACGTCTTAATAGCTCTTCCGTAGCCCCCTGTCAATATTGTCCTGATCAATATTCATTATGTATCAAATTCAAATCGTTCGCCAATCCTAATGCCCGTATCCATCCCATGAAGACTCACATAATTTAGCATTATTTATGTTCTTCCGGCCCAAACCTTACGCGTACGTTGCTGATTCCATTTTTATTTTCACATTTCATTTCACAGGCAACTTACGGACAACCATATCTACACAATTGAGAAGGACGCTCTACACGATCTGATATCGCTGGAAAGATTGTAAGTTACGAATACACATGCTTCCACTGCACAGCTTGTACCTTTTGCCGCACAACAACCACAAATCACTCACCAGCCAAATCACATGTTTCCATACGACGTGCTACGTTTGGGAGATATTTCAAAAATCCGTTTCGCATCAACTGACAGATGACATCAAATCACCTGTCCGCTACGTGAATATTACCTGTCGCAGTCAATCAGTCAACTATGGTGATGAGATTTTCGTCTCCTGCCTTCAATAGCAAATATTTTGACAGCGAATATTATACGCTTTTCATGGAACCGTACGACGGCAAAACGTGTTTTGTTTTTTAGTTGCAGTTTTTCTGCTCCTTCTTCAAATTCGATATTTCCCCCGATTAGCCGTGTTAGCGCAAATTAGTACATTTAGCAGACCTTGCGCGATGTTTTAGCAAATGTTAATGCTCATCACACAACACAACAATCCTTTGCGGTGTTGCAAGATTAATATTCATTTATGCACCAATTCCGCTACGATCGTTTGGGATTATTTACAACTGTTTTACATCGGCAGACCCGGCGAACGGTGATAAAATCGTTTGAATTATTAACACCACCCGTCTCGGTATAACGTACCATTTGCAATATTTTCATGTGATAAAGTGATTTTCGATCCGTTTTTGATACGCTTCAACAATTAAGAGGCAAAATGAACGATCCACACTGTTGCGCATTTCAGCGTAAAAAGTTGCGAAAAAAATAGGAGATAAATAAGGCCGGTCCACTCTAGCCGAATGCCGCTAACTAAATTGTCTATAAATTGTTATAAATAACCTGAATAAAAAAAAATCTAAAACATCAAAAACACCATCCCCATGTAGAATTGGTCAAACGGAAGAAATAAATTTATTTCGTTTTCGTTTTTTGTTTTCCTTTCGGAATCAACCGTCTCGATTCCGTTTTCTCTTGCGTCCGTTCGTTTGGCCGGCGGGTTCCAAACGACGCCGGTGGTCTACTCCGCGACATCCAAGCAGGCATTTGTTAACCACGCAATGTTCACCTAGCACATGGACCGGGTGCACCGATTCTCATGCCGTGCGTCTTGCGGATTTTGCGATTGGAAATCGATTTCCGTTAATTATCTGATGCCTCTCGTTATCCAGACATCGAACGATCGTTGTTACGTTCTTGAGATCACACCTCCACACTTTCCGCTGCGAGTGAGTCGATGCGAGGCACCACCAGCAGCGCTGCTTAGTCCATGGCCTACGATGTTTCACGCCATTATTCAGCCTGCATGCTTTGACTATCGGTGGAATCAAGAACCGACAGTCAACAACAATTAACAGAGAGCAGATCTCGAGGAGACACATTTTTAATTAACATTCGATATGTTCGAAATCTTCGCCCTGATGCACAATCGCTCCCACTACAAATACAACCATCACCAATCGGCCCCCACCACAAGCTACCACCAACGTTCGTTTATTCTCTTCTGTTTCGCTCTTCTCGCTTGTCTGTCTGTATCTTCAACTCTTCACACCGTTCACTTGTTTACGTTTATTGTTTGTTTTACTTTTATCGTTATTATAATTGTTATTGTTTCATTCTTTTGTTTCCTTTATTTCCAGACGACTTAATAGCAATCGCTTAAAATCTATACCAGATAATTTTTTATCCAGTGCCGCTAATTTATTACGATTGTAAGTAGTAGTTTGTAGACATTTCGTTTCTGTTTCTGGTATATGCGTTCATTCGTCCGTGCGTGGTGTGTCTGTCCGTGTTTATCTGTTCAGAAGATTTATTAACAGTGCGCGAGCATGCAATATGTTAAGGTCATTAAAAAAAACCCCCGAAACGGCATAGATTTTTCAATGCAAATCGATACTCATTAGTTGTTTTTTTTTTGCTTTTCTCTTCAAAACAGATGTTTTTGTTATTTAACTTGTGTTTGATCATGCAGGAGTTGGTCAGTGTATCAGAAAGATCATTAGCTTTCAGCTTCAAAAGAGCACGTTTGAAATGTTCTTCGTTCATTTGCATATTTCGGTTACCGTCTACACGACTTGCGATTAGCAGATTTGCGGTTGCTTTGATATCATACGATTTATATCGTACTAGCACGTTTTAAATGTTCCATTTATTAGTATTATTTGGTGTGGTGCCACCTTAAGTGCCACCTTAAGTCCCACCTTAGGTTAAGTCATAACATAATGGGATGGAAATCCTTGTATAACAGATTTAAAGCATGATTAACGTTTTTCTCAGTTCTTAGTTCTTGAGTTCTTTACGCTTAATGTTATTTACAAATTTGTTGCTGTTAATACCTTTAATTTAAAGCATGATTAATGTTGATCTCAGCTTTTTGCGCTTATATCCGTAACGCTTAATGCACTTTGCAAAGTGTTCTTGGATATTTAATGGATATATTATTTTACTGCATTCTTTGATAAATTCGTTTTATGTTATCCAACGAAACACTACACATACCCAGAATAGTTAATGAAAAAAAAAAATAAAACAACCAAATCTGTGCAATAGAAGTTAGTGTCTAGCATAAACCTCCGAAAATTTATTTCCGGATAGAACCGAATAAAAATCTTACTCAATTTCTTTTCCGCCCCGTTACCTTGCAGGGATCTGTCACAAAATGCGCTCACCGCCGTACCGAAGCGCGCGTTCAAAGGTGCGCCGGCCTTGCGCAGTCTGCAGCTGGACAACAATCAAATCACCTGCCTGGACGAAGGTGCCGTGAAAGGGCTGACCGAACTGGAAATTCTGTAAGTACGGCACAGCGCTTGTCGAAACGAAATTACTACCAAACCACCGGACCCCTCCACACGCTAACGTTTCCTCCCCTTCACTTCTCGCTCGTTTCATGCGGCCGGCTCGCACCTTAAAGGACCCTAAATAATAATAACATCACCACGCTGCCACGCGACATGTTCGCCGGTATGCCACGCCTGCGAGCGCTGCGCCTTTCGGAGAACCCATTTGCGTGCGATTGCCATCTTTCCTGGCTGGCGCGGTACCTGAAGAATGCATCGCGCCTGGCACCGTACACCCGGTGCCATTCGCCCGGCCAGCTCAAGGGACAAAACGTGGCCGATCTGCACGAGCAGGAGTTCAAATGTTCCGGTAAGTGTGACGGGTTGCCGGAGACCATCATAATCGCGCGATTCGGTACGCCCGGCTTTCGTCGGCTCTTGCTACGGACGCTGGCCACAGGAGTGTCACATAATTGTAGTGTAGCGTCCCCGACCGGGGAACTATCTTGCCAGAACGAGTGGGTACTTGAAAATGGAAAACACGCAATGGTATGCCTTTTTTTTTGCTGTTCCCGTTGGTCCAAGCGCCATTCGTTGCAGATACACCACACGCTAGTGTGCGCTCCATCAAGAATGAGACATTGTGTGGGAGTGGCCTTGGAAATTCCGGAGCAGGACCGGACGAACGAGCGATGACAGTAAATTTACTGCCTTTCGATCTACATGGCGAGACTTGCACGGACGTCGTTGGGAAGTGGGCTCAACTGCATTGCTACAATTATGTTCATCCAATCAAACCCCCAAACCGATTGGTGAGCTTCATACGTTCGAAGTCGATGAACCGTGTATGAAAGAACGTAGCATGGGATGAAGGTACTGCTAGCATTATCGAGCTACGATGGGGTTTTCTAGCAACCTTTTCAATGAAGCGCAACGATTTGCATATCTGTTTGCAAAATTCCAACACGCATTGTGTCAAATGCGTGTACTTTGAATGTCTGATAGTCCTTGAAAGGTTCTTTTGTATCTCGTTAATTCCACCGCAGATTTATAAAATTTACAGAACTAACGTAATGTATACACTGTTATACTTGGATAAACAGATAAAAATTATCTCCCAAATCGGCATCGGAGTCGATTCCAAAACTCAGAATTGGTTCCGAACTCAGAACCGGTCCTGGCGGTGTGGATTTATGAGTCGAAATCGATCCATCTCATTGCCCTTTCACTGTAGCCGCGTTCTCTAGCGTCACCAGGGCTAGGAGGCCAAAAAAAAGCCATGAACACTACACTGCACTGGGACTAATTGCTTCCAACAAAACTACACAGCACACGCCACGTTTAGTACGGAAAAAGTACGCCTCCAGGAATCATAATTAACTCACGTCCTTATTAAAATTTGCATTCATTGCAAAAGTCGGCTGCTCAGCATGAAATGCACGCAAGTGTGCGCTGCGGTTTTTTTGTGCGTGCTCGTGTTTATTATAATTACGGTTCCATACTCACAATGATCTCGCCCCAAACACGTCCAGCGGTTGGCGCCTTACCAAACGTGATGGACCACTAATTTATTTTCACCAGCATTCTAATGAAGTTGTCAGCAGTGGACGACGGTAGAGGACATTTTTTTTTTATTTTTTGCTCGTTTCCCTTTTTTATTCACACTTAAATGCCAAATTGCATCACACAAGCTGCGGTGAAAACAGGCAACAAGAAAACGAAACGAAATCCTGCGGCTAGACTCACCACCAAGCTCCACGCGCTGGTAAAAGCGGATCAAATTGTGGATTGACCGTTTACCGCGTGTGTGCATCCATCAATGCGTTTCACGCGATGGACGATGTCGTGCACTTTTCTGCATGCACGCTGCAGGTGGATAAACGCATAAACCGCGGTCTCTATCATCATCGTCACCAAGCCTCCCCGGTTGCGTTGCTGTCCAGCGGCACAGAAGGACGTTTCGAGTCATGGAAGTGGTGCAACCGTGGACGCTCGGTATCGAAAACCAGCAGCAATCTCGGCACCACATGGCGGTTTCCACTCGCAGGATTCATTTTCCCCGTGAGGGTGGAGTGAGATCTTCCGCGAGCGCGTACTACCATCACGGTGGCTGAAAAACACTTCCTACGTACGTGACACTCATGAATATGTAAATGTTAATTTATGCCACCTCGCCTAGGTATATCGCCGTGTCCCGCAACCGAAACCCAAAGGGACACGCACGCAAGCACACTTTCGATAACGCGTTCTCATTTGGGTGTGTGCGGCGATGGTTGGCAAATTTTGCGCTTCATGCAACCTTCGTAGATAAAAGCAGAGCAAGCAGGACAAACAGCCGCGCTCACGTTTGGATCAATGAAATCAAATTACGGGAAAAATAATCGCCCATGCCGTAGTGGCCTAAATAGATTTGAATGTGTTTGCCAATGTGTTACCGGCTAAGAGAAGATGGGAGACTGTTTTATGTAGTTCCCGCTGCCTCACAGATTCTGGCGGTACGGTAATGTACGAATGCATCCGGTTTCAAGTACGTCCTGTGCCCCGTTGCATTGTCATTAGATTTTACGCTTGCTCTACTCTCCTATTAATTCGATTGCCGCACCGGACAATGGGTCCGCTCATCGGGATGTGTGTTTAATTGGTCATTCAACTCTCTTTTTTCAGTTACTTACATATTTCACACTGCATAAAATGCATCCGCGTCAGTAGGGAAATTAGTAAATGTGCGAAGTCGGATTGCTAGATAAAATTAGTGTATTTAATATCCTGCAGCAAAACAAAAACAGTATTTGCTCTGGAAGTGTGCGTCAGCCAAAATATCGCTGGTTGCTTTTATGAATGCTTTATTATTTGTTACATTTATATTTGCTTCAAATTACAAAAATATTGTTAAAGCTGCAAAAAAGTTATGTTTAACAAATTTTGAGCCTCATGTTAACCTCATTGATTTTTTTTTATTTTTTATTCTTGATTATTTGAAATAAAATGTTAAACTTCAATATTTATTTTGAATACAGGGCTCACAACGAAACCTATTATTGTTCTTGGTTATCACAGCGTCTGTCAGTTACTTATTTCCCTAAAAAGTTCAGAATTCAAGGATTCCAAATTGATTTTTTTGCGTTCCATCCAACTGAATTAATTAAACATATGTGTCATCAATAACACTAAAAACTCACTTTGGAACCTTCTGTTATTGTATGCATCTCGCGTTTTCCACACAGGTCTGACGGAGAACGCCCCGATGGAATGTGGTGGCCGGAGCCTCTGTCCACATCCTTGCCGCTGTGCGGACGGTATTGTCGACTGTCGTGAGAAAAGTCTCACCACCGTCCCAACCACGCTCCCGGAGGACACAACCGAGCTGTGAGTGTTCGCCCTTTTACCGTGAAATGCATTTCCCCTCTCCCCTGCTCCCCATCAACACCACCGTCCTTCGCCGCGGGCATTAATATGTAATCTAAATATTTTTACAGCCGGCTCGAGCAGAACTACATCACCGAAATTCCCCCGAAAGCGTTCACCAACCACCGGCGCCTTAAGCGGATCGACTTGTCGAACAACAATATTTCGCGAGTCGCCTACGATGCCTTCAGTGGGCTGAAGTCCCTAACGTCGCTGTAAGTACGGACGGACACCGGAAGCACCAGACCCATTTTCTTACGTTGGTCGGGCGGCGTAGGAAGTCTTAAAATATTTTACTCAACCCAAATTCCGCGTACGGTGGCGGTGTGGACGAAAAATTCTTATCATAAGCAAACACAGGAGACATCCTCGGCCCGGACTAGGGACGGCACCATTTGCTTCAATGTCTTTTCTACCACCGAACAACACCGACGCTATCTCAGTTCATTCACTCACTGACTAGAGTATTTCTATGTTATTTTTTCTTCTCCTGTGGTTGTGGTCTTTTGCAGCGTTCTTTATGGTAATAAAATCAAGGATTTACCGGCGAGCGTTTTCAAAGGATTAACCTCACTCCAGCTGCTGCTGCTGAACGCAAACGAAATCAGTTGCGTGAGAAGGGACGCTTTCAAGGATCTGCATAATCTCAGCCTGTTGTCGCTGTACGATAACAACATCCAGTCGCTGGCCAACGGGACGTTCGACTCCTTGCGAAGCATTCAAACGCTGTAAGTATCTGCCGTGGGTTCTTTTTTGTCACTTTTCGGTAGCAAAACAGACTACCGAAAAGCCTCTACCGTCTTAATTCGTCGCCGCACACCACTAAACCCGGTACCGTTCTTCCCTTGCAGACATTTGGCACGCAATCCATTCATTTGCGATTGCAATCTCCGCTGGTTGGGCGATTATCTTCACCAGAATCCGATTGAAACGAGCGGTGCGCGGTGCGATGCACCGAAGCGTATGCAGCGCCGCCGGATCGAGGCTTTGAAGGATGAAAAGTTCAAATGTAAGCGTAAGCGACGGCCCTTCAACTTCACCGCTAATCGGTGTAGTGACGATTTCGCACGTTTCGGTGGTTTTATAAACACTTTCCGTATGCCCGTTTCTACTTTCTCACGACCCAGGCACGGACGACAACAGCAAGATCAAATACTCCGGCGAGTGCCGGATGGACCAGGAGTGCCCGGCCGCCTGCCATTGCGACCGCACGACGGTGGACTGTTCTGGGCGCGGGCTGAAGGAAATTCCGCGAGATATTCCACTCTACACGACGGAGTTGTAAGTGCGCACTGTCGGGCGACATTTCAATCGCTCGATAGCAGGCAGTCGCTAACTTCGCTAACTGTATATTTCTTCTCAGATTGTTGAACGATAACGAGCTTAATCGCATTAAGTCGGATGGGCTGTTTGGACGATTGCCGAATCTTTCGAAACTGGATCTGCGACGGAATCAGATTTCCGGCATCGAACCGAACGCGTTTGAGGGTGCGACCAAAATTCAAGAGCTGTTCCTGAGCGAGAACAAAATCGCCGAAGTGCACAACAAGATGTTCCTGGGACTTCATCATCTGAAAACGCTGTAAGCACGCAAGAAAAAAAAAACACCACCTCTCGAAAGAACATTTCGTAACAGTTAGTTTTTTATTCGTTTCACTTTAGATCGCTGTACGATAACATCATTACCTGTGTGATGCCCGGTTCGTTCGACTACCTAACGTCCCTGACGCAGCTGTAAGTAGCATTACCGTAAAATCTGCACCCGTACCCGGATTACACGCACGATTCTCCTCCGTTTTCAGCAATCTCGCCTCCAATCCCTTCCGCTGCAACTGCCATCTCGCCTGGTTCTCGGATTGGTTACGAAAGAAGCAACTGAATGGGCCACCGGCACGGTGCACTTCGCCGTCGAAGGTACGCGACGTCCCGATCAAGGATTTGCCTCACTTTGACTTCAAGTGCACGTCCGACATGGACCTGGGCTGTCTCGGGGAGGGTTACTGTCCACCGTCGTGCACCTGCACCGGCACGGTCGTACGGTGCTCGCGCAATAAGCTGAAGGAAATCCCTAAATCCATTCCACCGGAAACGACCGAGCTGTATCTGGAGTCGAACGAAATATCGATGATTCACTCCAACCGAATCAACCATCTGAAAGCACTCACGCGACTGTAAGTTAGAAAAACAACGGATTTGTAAATAGGTTTTTAATGTTACTCTACTTTTACCTTTACTAGGGACTTGAGCAACAATCAGATCGGTATACTGTCAAACTATACGTTCGCGAATCTAAGCAAGCTATCAACGCTGTAAGTATCGCAAGCGGGTTCTAAAATTCAAAGATTTGACCTACAAGGGTAACTTACAAACTTTTTTCAATTCCAGCATCATAAGTTACAATAACCTCCAGTGCGTTCAAAAGTACGCCCTGTCCGGATTAACCAATTTAAAGGTGCTTTCTCTGCATGGCAACAAAATTTCGATGATTCCCGAGGGTACATTCAACGACCTACAATCGATAACGCATATGTAAGTCTTGTGTTTAGCTAGTGATACAAACTCGATTTATTCATATTGTATTGACTGATCTTCAATGCATTACAGTGCGCTTGGAAGCAATCCGCTGTACTGCGACTGCTCGCTCCGCTGGTTATCCGAGTGGGTAAAGCGCGACTACGTCGAACCAGGAATTGCACGTTGTGCCGAACCGGAACCCATGAAGGATAAGCTCATCCTCTCTACACCAGCGAGCCAGTTCGTGTGCACTGGCAAGGTGAGCAACGAGATACTGTCCAAATGTGACGCTTGCTACACATTCCCGTGCAAAAACGATGCCGTGTGCAGTGCCCTTCCGGAGCGTCAGTACGAGTGTCGATGCAAACCCGGCTACCACGGTACGCACTGCGAGTTCATGATTGACGCGTGTTACGGCAACCCGTGTCGCAATAATGGTACGTGCACGGTGTTGGAGGAGGGTCGGTTTAGCTGCCATTGTCTGCAGGGTTACTCAGGCTCCCGATGCGAGGTAAACATTGACGACTGCAGCGATCACAAGTGCCAGAACAATGGTACATGCGTGGATGGTGTCAACTCGTACAGTTGCTCCTGTGCGGCCAGTTTCACCGGGGAGTACTGCGAGAGCAAGATTGAGTTCTGCGGTAAGGATTTCAACCCCTGTCAGAATGGAGCGAAGTGCGTTGATCACACGACACACTACAGCTGCGACTGTCTGCCCGGGTACCGTGGGTTGAACTGTACGGAGAACATTGACGATTGCGTGAACCACATGTGCCAGAATGGTGGTACGTGTGTCGACGGCATCAATGACTATACGTGCAAGTGTCCGAACGAGTTCACTGGCAAGTTCTGCGAAGGTGCACCGATGGTCGCGATGATGTACCCGCAGACTTCGCCATGCCAACAGCACGAGTGTAAGTTTGGCGTTTGCTTCCAACCGAATCCATCCAGCGCGGACTACGTGTGCAAGTGTGCCCCGGGCTACTCCGGCAAGCGGTGCGAATATCTGACCAGCCTCACGTTCCTGCACAACAACTCGTTCGTTGAGCTGGAACCACTACGCACCAAGCCGGAAGCGAATGTGACGATCGTGTTCAGCAGCACGCAACAGAACGGTGTACTGATGTACGACGGGCACAACGAACATTTGGCCGTTGAACTGTTCAACGGTCGTATCCGCGTGAGCTACGACGTTGGTAACGATCCGGTGTCGACAATGTACAGCTTTGAAATGGTTGCCGACGGCAAGTATCATCTGGTGGAGCTGCTTGCTATCAAGAAGAACTTCACGCTCCGCGTGGACCGCGGACTGGCGCGCTCTATCATCAACGAGGGTTCGAAAGACTATCTCAAGCTATCAAGCCCGATGTATCTCGGTGGCCTGCCGGCCGAACCGGGTCAGCAAGCGTACAAGCAGTGGCATCTGCGCAACCTGACAAGCTTCAAGGGCTGCATGAAGGAGGTTTGGATCAACCATAAACAGGTGGATTTCCTAAACGCCGCACGGCAGCAGAAGATTACGCCCGGTTGCGCACTGCTCGACCAGGACAACGAAGGCGAAATGGACGACGATTTTATGCAAGAAACGCCGGTAATCCTTAAAGAGGTACATCGCGTTTGAACCGCGCAACGATATCGATACATCTAAACGGTACAATTTCTTTGCCCTCAGGTGAACCCGTGCGAAAACCATCAGTGCAAACGCGGTGGCAAATGTGTGCCGAACGGTAAGGGTGGCTACACGTGCAAGTGTAAGAAGGGCACCAAGGGCAAATACTGCGACCAAGGTGAGGGATCGGTATCGCTAGTGATCGACGAGGACCCGTTCAAAGCTTCCTCTTCCGGTATAGCAACAATTCTTTTTTGATACGATACAACCATTGTTTTTTTTTTAAATTACCATCACCTTTCTCTTGTAAAACTAATCGGAATTTTCCTAATTTTTGTTTGCGTACGTGTGCGGAAAACCATTAAGAATTTGTACTATTTGTCGCTTAAATGGACAATTTGTTTGTATTGTCTTGTTATGAAAAGAATTTAATGACCCAATGAATACGTCCAAAACCCAAACTAATCGTTTTTACTAAAATACCGCCACAGTATCATCTGCTTTCCCTTTGCAGCCGTTTTTTCTCCGTTTTTCTTAAGCAATCCTTTGTTAATGCTTTAAACTTGAGAGCTTTCTAAACGTTTATCATGCATGATGAGTTCGACCATTTTGCACAGACCATTTCGATTTAAAGTAAATCTTTTCCAAATTCCGACCTAACGGAAGAGTAGGTTTTTCTAGAATTGCATGCTTGTAGTGTTATTAGCGCATAATATGTCCATCTCAGATCTTAATTGTTACATGTTTTATGTCCTACCGTAATGCAGCTGCCAACACTTGCCGCAAGGAACAGGTACGGGAGTACTACACAGAAAACGATTGTCGCTCGAGGCAACCGCTCAAGTACGCCAAGTGCATTGGCGGTTGTGGCAACCAGTGCTGCGCCGCTAAAGTCGTACGCCGAAGAAAGGTACGCTTTACCATAACGTTTAATTTCATTTCTTCGAGTATTTCTAAATTCTTTCCACTCTTTTCTTCACAGGTACGAATGGTGTGCAGCAACAACACCAAATACGTGAAGCAGCTGGATATTGTGCGAAAATGCCACTGTACGAAGAAGTGCTACTGACTGCAAGACGCGACTACCCATAAAACACCACCTATAATATCTGTGCAGCATGTAGCACCAAAAAGCAGTGGCATTGACCAGAACGGCGGTCAGCAGAATTTAGGATTACATTTATCTAGTTTAAGTGAAGCTAATTTAAATACTGCTACTATTACTACTACAACTGCTAAACCCGCGCATAGTAGCTCTAGTGATAAGTGGATAAACTTTGAGGTCGATTACGACGACGAAATGATGCAAAACGATGCACCAGCGGCACCGGCACCGCTGGCGGCTGTCGTGCCATTCGAGTCCAGCACGACGGAATCTGGCGATGTTTTCCACCGCGTTATGCATCAGCTGGAGGAGCTCAAGGAGAAGCCTCTGTTTAGCGAGGACGAGCTGGAGGAAGCCACCGAAGACGACGATCTGTTCGACGACGAAGATTACGACCTGGAGGAGGTCATCCGGAGGCATAAGCAGCGGTTAGAGGAGATTCGTCGAAAGACGGGATTCGTTGACGATGACGATGACTACTACGATGACTACAGTGTCGAAGAGGACGATGAGGAGGAGCAGCGAAAGAAGCAGACGAAGCAGCAGCAACAACAATCCAAGTCGAGCGCGACGGTCACCGACGGCACGATTCCCAGCGAGGGTACCGACAGCGTTATGCAGGACTACTTGACTCACATAAAGAGCAAATCGGCTCCCCATCGGTTCAAGTCAAAGTTTGACGACTTCGATGACAACCCGGGCACGGATGGTATCAGCAGCAGCCGAAAGTTGCGCAAGAACGATTCCATCAAAATCATCTCCACTCCGAACGGAAAGGTGGGCATCGTATACAAGGTTGAACCGAAGCCAACCGAGGATGAGGCCGCCAAGAAGGCGGTGAGCGAGAATGGTGCCGGTCCGGGGATGAGTAGTAGCAGCGCTGGTGGTGGTGGTGGTGAGCAGCGACAGAACAAGATCACACCGGTCATCACGGCGGACGGGAAGGTGGCGCTACTGTATCGTGGAGCGTCCGACAATGGCGACACGTTCCGGAACAAGTACGAACCGATTACAGCGAAGGACATACTACAGTTGATCGACAATAATAATAATAACAATAGCAACAGCAGCGCAGCATCGACCGCGGACAGCCCCTCGACAGGGGGTAATGGTACAGGCCCAACAAGCAACACAAACAGCAGTATTAAACATATTACCAATAATAATATTTATAATAGTCGTAATCATTACGGTAATAGTTATGATAGTTTTAATCGAAACGTCAACAATGTGATCGTCGATTCGCATCCACCGGACACGGGTGATGATTCACGGGAAAACAGTGCCTCGATCGTGGTGCCGACGACAGCAGCCTATCCGTGGATCACGACCCCAATGTCCAGACTCGTACCGAGCACCACCGCCATCCCCATCACGCCCGTCACCGAGCTGGTGGTTCCTCGTGGTCCCCAAGGACCGTATCAATCGTCACCGTACGATCGACAGGAAAACTCGCTGCTCATCAATCGCCCCTTATCGGAGGTGTTGGGCATTCGCAAAAATCAGTACATGGAAACGAACACGGTCAAAATACCGGACGGTGGAGACACGACGACGCACAACCGAATGCGCGTCGGAAACAACGCCAACCTGCTGTCTTCGTTGCTGCACAACCTACAGCATCCTCTCGCGGCGGCGAACGGAACAAGCGATCATCAACAATCTCTTTCGGAGGATCACGATCAACAGCACCGCCGTGCCGGGTACAGCGTGAACGGCTTCAGCCGATCGAGGTTCTACATCAACCGGCGAACGACACCAGCCTTGCCGCCGCGCATCATCAAAGAAGAAAGCGAAGAGGACACGTACCTCGCCGGTGGCGCCGATGACAACTCACTGCCGGAGGTGATCAATCTCGCCATCATACCGGCGTTCGAGCACGAGATCGACGAAAAGTACATCCGGCCACATCATGATGCGGATCTGCATCGGCGGCATCACCACCGGCATCAGTACAACGTGGCACCCGGGCAACCGGCGGTACACTGTGCGATGCAAGCCCTCGTTGCCTGTGCGGTGCTGGCGACCTTTTTCGGGATCGTTGGAACGTACTTCAAGTCGCGCGTCGTCGACCACATCCGGGTGCTGTACTGGTAGGATTTGTGCGGTATTCGATCGGGACCGGTGGTGGTGGTGGAACACAACTACCAAAACTACTACTATCGGTTGTACCGGAAGCTCGTACAGCGATAGCGAACGATCGATCGAATACCATCTGTCTTGTAAGTACGTTTACTTTCCCCGACCTGCAATGATTTCCCAAATCTGCGCTCTTTTGCGCTCACGAAAGCAAGGCGTTTCCGTTGGTCGCGCAAAGGGAACTGTAGCTAGTACACGGTTTTTTTTACGAATCACTACTCAAACAACTTTTCGGTTCTCAGGGCCTGCTCCGCCAGAACAGAAACATTACCGCATACGTTACGCACTAAACAAAACTACACGAGCTTAGGATTTGAAACTGGCCTACTGCTGGTCTACTGCGAGTATGTTCCCTTCCGGATAGTATACACATGTGTAGTTATCCTTTCATGTGATGTGAATATGTCTAACAAACAGGGCAACTAAGCAGTGTGCCCTTCAATTCTTTCTGTCTGTCTATCGCGCGTCAGTCCGGAGAAGTCTATTACCATATCGGT
>JXWZ01005985.1:0-11430 GCA_000956215.1 Anopheles farauti No. 4 | reverse complement strand
AACAAGCAAGCAAGCAAACTGCCGCCATCCTCCCACCACCACCACCGTTTGTTTCTGCGTTTAGATCGATATCATCCCAACAAGCGGACGAGGTGTTGCTGCCGGTGGTCGATGAGATATGACCGGAAAGTTCCATGTTGTTTCGTTTACACAACGCCTGTTGAATCATTACACCTCAGAATACTCAGACCATGGGAAGAAGAAATCAATTATGTTACTTACGCTTTAGTCAATGTGAATTTAGGACAAGAGCTAGAGGGGGAAGGGCGTAAAAATAGAATTTTAATTAAGCGCTTGTTAAGTTACGGTTGCGCAATAAATGAGTTAATGAACTCGATCCTACGACGTTAGTGAAGGATTCCAGCTAGAAGTTTAATTACTCTGTGTGCAATAAAAGGCAGGAAATAGAAACTAGAAACCTTTCCGTGTGACATTCTGGACTAGATACTAAATTCGCCAAATTACACACAGCTCTCCGGACCACAATTAGAACAAAAGGCACAGGCGAAACGTTTATAACCGCTGTGTCAAAATACAATACGATCCCACCATCGCAGTATCGGTCGGTTAATGACACCGGCACGGGAGTTTCGCCGCGTTTGAGGTCACCGCAAAGGATACGCGCTTGCACTTCATCAATTTGAAGGAAGTGTCATGTTCTCGACGGCAATAATGCTCACCCATCGGGATCGGACCACATGGACCAATACAAGCTAATAAAACCACCATCTTCTTCACCCCCGACCGGGATCCTTCATCACCAATACGCTCGGGAGGGGGATTGCAGCACCAATTGCAGAAAACAGCGCACCCGACGGTACGTCCCATATAACCTTGATCGTATTCCCCCGACGGGAGGATACGGCAAGCGGCATACGGGACCGAAGTGCTTCCCGTCTTTTCTGGAGCACGCTCCAAATGATCCCGACGCGCTCGGTGGACGCACTGGGGCGAACGAATCCAGGACAATTCGCATCGAAAGCGTTCCACATTGCCACAACGACTCGGTGGCGAACGATATGGCAGACGGCACGAGATCGTTGACACACATATCGACACATATTCCGGTCAGATGCCTCTGTGGTCATTGGTGCTTCCGCGTGAGGATGCGAAACACAATGTGACAGTGCTCGAGATATCCTTGATGCGGTGATTCAATCCCACCGCGGCTAACCTCGTAGTAATTTCATTCCATATTATTTGCAAGTATTTTTTTTTAAAGATTGAAACTTCTTTCCACGCTTCTGTGTGGCAACACGTGCAGTGTTTTTCACGCATTAGCGGTCACTCACAATGACGCGTTAATGCCAAATGAAGCGGGGGGAAGGGGGTGAGGAAAAAACGAAACACTAAAGAGGTCAAGCCATTCATCAACACTTACCATCCTGACGAGCTGGCACCACCAAATGGTGCTTATTAGATTTTGTGATAATTATTCGTCACTTTCGTGCACTTTTTTTAGTCCCTTCTATGCGGAAAGAGGAGGAGGATAGAGAGAGAGAGAGAACGCGCTCTGGATTGTGGCAGTTGTGATGCGAAACGGAGGAAAAATCAAGCTGTTTTATCAGAATGATTTATGTCCTGGTGGTCAGGACGCCGTTGAAGGATCTTGATAGGAACAGTCTCCCACAAAGCACACGAAAGCACTAACACTGATGAATCGAGAGGAACTGCAACTTTTGTACAACCCCATCACGTACACTGTCCAGTCTGTGTGTGTGTGTATGTGAGAGTTCTGGTTGAATTCTCTTTACGTAGATGTAGCTTTTTACTTCGGTGAGCCTTTTTGCCGGTGGACTGTGTCCAGCTTGCGGAGACTGCACCGAGTTCCTAGTTACGGTGAGCTTGAGAAACGACAGGGTCACCACTAATTGAACCCATAGTCATTACTCATAGTTAGTGGGTAATTTGTATGCTACTACTGTTGCAATGTGCTGCAGCTTCTTCTGCAGCCTGCTAGCATCGAAGCACATCGAAAAATCCGCAAACTTCTAACCACATTGCGACGGGGCTCCTTTGGGTCCGAGAAAAATGCTCCGGATGGGTTAAATTAGTTGTCATATTCTCTGAGCCACCTTTTCTCCCAAAGCAACAACATCATGCACAGACACGTTCATCTCCCTTTATTACCATCAAGGGGCGACAGTGAAGCAATAGATTAGAGTGTCTTGTTTCTCGGTCCAGAAAGGCCATTTTGTAGTTGAAAATTCGGACACTAAATTCGTGTAGCGGAGAATGGAATAAAACACACGATTATGATGAGAGGTATATTAATTGGTTTTTAAATATCAATTCGATCTCAAAACGTAAATAATTCAACAAAAAACCACAGAGATTTTTGCACATAATATGAAGTATTTTCAATAAATCGTCTACAAAAAAAACCAATTGTGGTCTCAATAATGCCCCATGTAGTTTATCGCGCTTTTGTTTCAGAGCAGAAAAATAACGATATCCAATAAGCCGATGGAAATCCCCGGTTCCTCCGAACCATCGAGTTTCATTCTCGTGACGTCTTGTACATCTCCGATCTCCGCTCGAGTACTCTTCCATTGGTATTTATTTGGGTGTTATGTTATGTTTTGGTTTTTTTTCACGAGGTGCACACGGACGCCGATTCAGATCATATATTAGTTCACTACGATCGTTTGTTTCCCTTTTCTGCAAACCCTTCGCCGGTTGCTTTGTTTATATTTCCTCTGTCAAGAGTTACCCACCTAAAGCCACATACACACAAATGCAGGCCCTTCCAAATTCGTTGTGCAGAAAATAAAACCGACACGGTTGTGCCGATTTTTCGCCCGCGAGAAAAGCTTCCGAGCGGGCGAGGAAAATCGGCGGCAATAAAATATGATTGTTTTGGCACCGTTCGCCAACGGGGTTGTGATGTGCGCTGTGTCGTGTGAGCTAAAAATAGTCCCGAAAAACCGTCGTCCCGTTCCTGCCCATTTTTCCCGTCGCTTTTGGTGCTGCGAAACAAAATCGCACAAATATCACACGGTGAAAACGTTTGCCAATCTTACCTTCGCCAGTATTTGTGGTGCGATCGGTGACATAAGAATTTACTTTACTCCCAAGCCCAACGCACGCTGAGGCGGGCGAAAAAGTCAGCTTCAAGAGATGGAGAGCGTCGAAAAGACGGATGATTAGATCGTTTCCTTGTTTCCGTGATTTCACGCCGAACTCAATTACCCACCAGGCCTTCCGTAAGCCCATGCGATGGTGAATAAATCGGCAAAACACAAACGCAAGAAAGAGTGTATCGTAGTGTCTGCTGATGCGTGGTGTCCTTTTCAGGAATACATTCGGTTCGTTATAATAGGATCAGGACCTTTGATTGAATGCAATCTCCCGCGACCTGCAACGAGTATGGTCGATGTTTGGAGAAAGTGCTATTTCAGCATATCATTTTGAGTTATGCTTGTTGTTTGTCTAAGTAAACTGTTTGCTGATGGGAACACGTCACGCACTTCAAGTTCGTTGATCCATGTCCTTGTGGAAACCTCCAATGGAAACATTAGCGTACAACAGGAAACGGTTTCAAAAACAAGTATACGTAAATGTAACAGCTGACTTTGCTCATTTCGAATTCATCATAACATACATCCTACTATCTAAAGTGTGCATAAAAATTGATTGAATGTTGTTTGAAGAACAAATTGTCTTCAATCTTTTTGTGGCATTTCTATTTCGAGAATATATTTCGTACCTTCATCATGCATGGAATTTATTCTGCGCTGGAAAATATTCACCTTCAAGGGGAAGATTACGACGTCAACAGCACTGATGTACGGCAACCTCACACTCATTGCAATGCATGAACGTCATCCTCCTTCCCCTGTTACTTCAAAGGTTACTTATACTCTTCGACCTCACCGCACCATAATTGGCTGATGAAGAATAAGTGACGCCGCACGTCACGGCCGAGAATGTTGGGAATTCACCATCCCGAACGTGTACTCTTTCCTGGCATCTCGAAACCACGACGCACTGGAGCGCAATATTAGCGTCATTAATTTTTCTGACTATCAGCACAAACAGTACGCACGGACCATCAGAACACCGGCGTGTTTATCAGGCGGATAATGCAAAATCATAATCATCGCCGCACCGAGTTCTAATGAGATCCAATGTGTGCTCGTAGCAGTGAAGATGAGCGCGCAAAGTGCGGGCCCGGCAAAAGCCGGGCTTGGAAAAGTAAAAACCCCACCGGTCCATGTTTAATCTTGCAAAAAGGAGCTTCATTCTTTCGGCTTAGCGCTTGTTTGCGGTACGCCTCAGCATCAGCGTGTTTCGCGGTGGGCAAACAGTCTCGTTACGATGTTGCTGCCGGCTAACTAAGTACCCGTGCCCGCCTAAGCTGGCTCTGGATGTCTGACGCTCGCATCGTCCACGTTCGCTACAGGACGAATTGGGTCAGCTGTCAGTGCTTGGACCAATGGTGCTGCTCGTACCGGTGGAGAAGAGCAAGCGAGCAATCCCCGGCAAAGCATAAAAAAAAACACACACACACACACACACTATCGAACCCCGAACGGTCCTTCGTTTGGCTGCTTCATCGTAGGACCATCCACCAGTAAGTCTGCCCATTTTCCCCTTCGCACAATGATGGCCTAAATCCGAGCCGGTTCATAACATCGGAAATCATGATGATGTTGACGACAGTGACAGAACGCACTCGTGCTGACTGTGTGGAGCAAAATGGAGTGGAAAAAAGCGGCCGAACGAGTATTACGTGAAATTATTTTTATAAATAGCTGCCTGAATAGCAGCCAACCTAATGGGCGACATCGGTATACACCGAGCGGAGCGATCATTGATCTTTTCCTGCTAACGATTACCTCCTGCCCTACGGGTTCAGAATGAGAATTTGTTATCAGGAATTGAAGCAATAACATCGAAATCTACTGTTGGTTCGAAGTGACACGGGAAAATGTTTCATATTACAATCGTACCGCGTCATATGTGACGTCACGTCATTTATCTTTTCCCACGAATAAACGTTTCCCGTCCTTCGATTCGGGCAGCGACGAGTTGTTGTGGTGCGAGTCCGTCTGTTTACCTTTCCAAATCGTCCAGAAACGACACCTGTTGTTTGTGGCGTCGAGGCGAGAAAATTCTTCCCCCAGCTGCGATCTGCGACTGGAAGGATATAAATTTATTGCCGGTGTGCCGCTGATGACGGTGGAAGCATGGTGGGAAAGTGAACTCGTTGACGGTGGTGCATAAATCAGCTAGCTTCAAAGTCGCAATAAGTTGGTCGAGTTATTTCTTTTACGTTTGCAAGAGAGGATGGAAAGCGTGAATGATTAAGTGTGCGAAATGGAGTCCATTAAAGGTGTTTATCATTTTCATGGCAGTGAAAGAATTGTGAAAAATGTGCGATGAAATATTAAGAAAAATAAACACGGGCAAAAAGAAACGAACTCCTCTTTGTAACCTCTGTTAAATGGTTCTGAACAAAACTGTCACACAAGAACTATTCTAGTAGGCATTGAGTCACTTTAAAGCGTACAACGTAAAAAATGTATACCGTTTTAATAACTTCCAAGGGAATTCCGTAAGATCAGACATCAACAACGAGTCTGATGTTCTTTGTATGGAAAAGCAGCAACCAACCTGTCTGGAGATCGCATGGAATCCCACGGAACGCCATGTTTGTCACTACAAATACCGCGGGATCACATTTCAGTGAATAGTGCATTTTATTGCACCCATGAATTAATTGAAACATTCCGCTTTATATGAAGCGATTCCACTCTCTCTCTCTCTCTCTTTCTTTCTCTTTCTCTCTCTCTCTCTCTCTCTCTCTCTTTCTCTCTCTCTCTCTTTCTCTTTCTCTCTCTCTTTGCACGAATCCAGTATACCCACTGTAAACAAAGAAAACTATCGGCAATCCACATCAACCAGCACCGTTTCGCCCATAGCACAACAATGTTGTTTGTTTTCTTTCTCCGGTTGGGTTAAAATTTTCCTCTCCAACAGCACAAAACCAACCAACGCCGTCGATCATCATCATCCGCATCGTCGTCATCGCCGCCAAAACCCGTCGACGTTTTTCGTTTGCCGCCGTGATCTTTCCAAGACAAAGGCTATTAATCAACACCTGGTGCGACGGAAAAACGAAATTTGACGGCGCTCGTGCGCGGGAAGTGCGTGTCGGAAGCAGCAATCATACCGGCTCGGTCATGATTCCTGCCCGGTTGCCTGTAGCAACTGACTGACGGACGACCTGACAGTTGGCAAAGATGGACGGCCGCCCGTTTGTGCCACCGAAACCGAGCGCGTCAGCGGGAGTAACACGTCGTTTGTTTTGTTGCGGTGCCCCCGATGGGGTTGCTTTTTTCGGAACCTGTCTGTACTTGCTCTCCTAAACCAACGTCATTTGGTGTCACATGGCAAGTAATGCGAACGAAATTTTTCCATTTATTTTGGAATTTGCAAATGGTGCTAAAGATGAATATTTAATGCCTCAGAAAAGCGCCGCAGTCATTGTGGTTTTAAAGCATTGTTTTTAAAAGCTCTGTGGAAGAGTATATGCACATACATTGTTTTAAATTTCTTCCAGTCAAACCAGTTAATTGTTTCGCAAGCCTTCTGCTGATATATCTTCTTCCGAATGCACTGCTATTCCTTCTTTATTCTCGCTTACTGGAATACATACCGAAGCCAGGCTACAATGCTTATCTTTTTCCCGGAATTAAGACACACTTGCCGCGGCTCATGTCGGCGTGCCTCGTAAATAAAGCTGTTCGCACGCGTTAATGTACAACCGTCCCGATAAAGTCGGGCCCTACCCGCTTCGACGCACTTACCCGTTGACATTTACGCTTGTCTCGTAAAAACGGAACAGACGATCGTGCGTGAAGAAAGAAGTACGGAAGGAAAAGTGCGTCTACGCACTCCGACTCGCGATCGACCGTTCAGCCGCGGTTCGTTGAGTGATGCGTGCAAAATGTGGGATCCGCTCAAGATCGGTACAACGCTCACGCACCGCACACAAAGCAAAAGGAAACTCATCATCGGTGCTCTTTGTTTTCCTTCTTTGTTTCGCCCGCGCGAACATCACCGCGATCTAAACCACCGCCGTGGTGTCGATCCATTCATCCTCGGGCCACGCGGTCGGCTAAACTTGGCCTAAATGATCTCCCGCCTCCTCTCCCCTACTTCTTACAGTGCCGTTAGTGGGCGAGCGCGGAAAACTGAACTTCGATCGTGAGCGCACACGAACGGGGACGTTGACGAATAAGACATTTTTTCGCGCCCATCCATTCCGTGCCGCAAGAAAAGCTACCACTGCGGCCAGCAAGGGCACTTCCGTCTTGTAAATTTTCTAGGCAAGGTAGGTTGGGGCCCGCTGTCTACCACCGCGTACAGCGTTGTGAAGCGTGATGAACCGAAACTGATTTACTGACGGTTTAAGCCGTGCACCGACTCTGGCATCGGTAGTGGCTAGTTAATCGAGACGCCGATACGTCATGAATCAAGCGCACGGTGAAGGTTGCCGCGTGCGGCCATGCTAAATTTAGATCCGATCCGACTGCGAACGGTATGCGTTTCAGTACGGTTGTTTTAATGTTATTTTCTGCACATTTTTTCTTTATTTATACATCAGCCCTCCGCCGCGTGTGGAGAATTCGCGGAATCGCTTGGGATGATATCAAAGGGAAAAAATGAGAGCGATCTGAAGTGGGCACCGCAGCAGATGGCAAACGAAACGATTTTTCCCCGCTTCCCTTACACGGTTGCTGTGGTCATGGGTATTGAGGTGTGGGAGGGGGGAGTAATTTTTTCCTGTTCGCACATACGATACGATGCAAGTGTAATTGAACTTGCGATATTAGCACGATCTCCGATGGATGCGTTCATGCGAATTGATCAAACAGCGAATGAAAAACCGCCATTCGGTTAAGTACACAAGGTTGGTCAAAGTGCTGATTGATTATAAAAATTTTACTAAAACCAGACAAGTTTATACAGTGAAGGAAAAATAAGTAATACTGATCGATTTGTGGTTTAGTTTTGAAACATCATGAAATCGAAATAAAATAAAAGGAAAGAATTAATTTTTATTTGCACCTATCTGATTGTTCTATTGCCTTACTTTGATTACCGAGTTGATTTGATTTCAATTACCTTCTAACAAACAACCATGACCCGTTGCATTACACAATTCTCGTCCTTAACGAGCACCACCTGATCACCACTAATCCACTGATGGAGTGGCAATTTTGAATTCGTCTTACCTATCCCTTAAGCAGCCCAAGCCTTCATGCAACCAACCTTGACCGTCGTCGCCTTACAATGCGATAGTTGAGCTCATGTTGTGTTTCCTTAATCGATATCGAACCCTTCCCACACTCAAGGTCTACATCGACCGCTAATGCTCCATTATGTTTCCTCTCCGGCCGGTATTACTTCTCCTGCAGCAGTCAAAACTCGACCATACCGGCACGTATCCGCACGCAAAACGGTGTGCTTCGCATTTCAATCCGAAGATGGCACCCTTTTCTGTCCCCCCCCGGATCCTCCCACAATGATTGAAAGCGCAAGCAATACCGCACCACGAATTAGTGCCGTGCGGTTGATGGTTTCGGTTCCGCATTGGTTCCGACAAATGGTACGTTTACGTTATGTTTACATGGGACGGTGATAGCCGACACTCAAAGTCAATACAGCATAGCATCAATGCTGCTTGCTAATTATTTGATAAATAACCTTTAATGAATTATTAATACATAGCAGCGAGGGGGACGAACCGTGACAGTGTCAAGGTAAGGCCCGCGTGCCGCACCATAAATACGCTCGCAAAGGGAGGCAAGGGATGATTGTGGCAACCGTCGGAAGGACATGAAAAATATGATATTCCCTACGGAATCGAACGGAAAGGTTGTAAGCCGGGATGTGTCGCTTTTTGTGTGTCTGCCTCTGTTCGCTGTCGTGGCAGGCAGGACCCGAAGCGAAACCCCAGTGCAATCACCTGAGTGAAGCCACAAACCAGTGGGCCAGCAGGTTGGCATCTTGGATCGGTTGGCACGGTTGACTTACTTCTCTCTTTTCTCCATGCTACGCTCCACCGATAAGCGAACCATCGGTTGAAGGTGTCTATTTGGCACACACACACACATCCCACGGAAAGATAAACCCAGGAGTGGAGCGTATTTACAAACATTTTCCATGCTGCTTGTCAACCGTATCCGTATCTGATGTCTTTCTGAATGGATTTGACACGCCATTGGCAGGTGTCGGGAGTGTATAACACTTCCTTGCCGGGCCATTACAAGCCCGGCGCATGCAAGTGCCGGCGTGTACGATTCTGCTGCGAAGACGCCGCATGTCACCTTCACCTTGGCCGGCGCGGTGATGGCGGTGAGCAGAAAATGGATTTTAATTAGATCAAAACTCACCTCAGACACGGCGCGAGACCATCAAAATCAATAATTCCGATGCATGCTCGGCCGAGGTTGAACATTTGAAGGTGAGTTTTTTTGTTCGCATGCCAAGCTTCGCATCGATTTCGATTGCCTCACTTGGAGGGGTAGGTAGATCATGATCATGATGATGGTTTTGATTGCTTTATTGCTTCTTGTGGCGATTTTTGCAGCCACCTGGGAGCTGAAACTTAAAGGAAACGAGTGACATAAGACCGGCGGTTGTAACAACGTCAGCTCACCTCATTAGAAGGGAATGGTTCACGAACGTGTTCTTATATAAATTACCATCCATCGCACCACAACTAAAGCGATAAAGAAAACGAGTCTAGCGCAGCAATTAATACGGGCAAAACTTCAGAGGAATCCCGTCACGACGGAAGCTAGAACCTTTGACCGGACGCTACAGCGACCGGTGGAATCTCCCCCCACCCACAGACGACGCTGGAGGAGAATTAATGTTATGTGCCGGTCATGTTCTTACGTCACACATCGATCGATCCTCCCATTAGCTTGTCGATGACTTGTCAACAACCTCGTGCACGTAAATGATCGGTTTGATTCCATTTTGCGGTGTGATATTCGCTAAGCGACGGAGCAGTCGGGAAGTCGGGAACGTTCCAAACACGGCGACCCAACGACGATAATGACGCTAAACCAAGCGCTGAGGTCTTCCGTAAAGTGTGATTTTATTATTGTACAAGGAAATCGTACAATTTTCGGTGCATGCGGTGTTTCGGGCTGTGTCGCTTTTGTTCCGTACCTGAAATTTAATTAAAACAGCAATTATACACCTCCACGCTGTACGTGTGACGTCGGTCGGTCGTCTGGTGTTGAAATCGTAAAGTAACTACGCTTTTTGACTGAAACTGGATGGCTGAGAGCGTTCGTTGAGAATGATGCATTAGGTAGATAAATCAGTTGTAATGGATCTTTTTTATTTAAATTTAGTGTAGTCAAACGGTTAGAGTCATACTTCCCGATATTTAACACTCAATTTTTTCGTAAATAGATTTAAAAAAAATAGGAATTAATAAAACATAATACAATGACTATACTTTTTGTACAACCCGATAATTAAACTCCTGTTTCATATTACCCAACGCAAATTCAATTGAATTATTTACGCTTTTCCATCGGGCACGTGTTTCCAACGGTTTACAATGAGCAAAAGCTTTGAATGAATTTTCACCCAATTTGTGATGTGGACACAATCTGGCAAACGGGGGAACGAAGTAAAAGCCACCTTTTCCTACCGCTCCGAGATGTCAAAGCAATTAGTACAGCGCATACTTTGTTGCCCGAGAAAGCTGTTTTACACATGAGTGACATTTTGAATCTCCAATGTAACTTTACATTGAAAAGTGTGAACGCGCTCTTTTACATCAAAAACATACATGCCGGTTTTACGGTAAACGTTCAAGGAAACGGACAAATTAATTTAATTTATCCGGCGAATGTTCCCAACTTTTCAACCCAGCCTACTACGATCCGAGTCCACCCGGTGCAACCCACTGTTTCAAATGTTTCATTTGGCGATCGACGAGGTGTCGATTGATAAGAACCAGATGCATAAACTTTCGCACTGCATAATGGGCGCGCTTAATTACGCGCCGTCTACGGTGGCGTATTGTGCGTGAATCAATCCGGCCACATTATACACGGTGCAGGCACTGGGTGGATAAACATGATTGCGCCAGATAAGCGCTACAAGTGATTTTTTATGCCCCGCACACGCAAACGCAAACAAATGAATCGAGTGTGTGAAAAAAAGCTCCCGGTTTCGTATCATCGCGGGTGGGCGATTGGTAATGAAGCGCAAATAAATAATCCGATCCGGTGTACGTGTGTATGTGCAGGGTATTGGTAGCAAAATTTTGTTTAAACTACGAAATTGTAATCCGATAAGTTGGTTTATCGTTCGCGTGGCTTACCGGAACTGTATCACTTCTAGGATGGTGTTTAATGTGTGGATAACATGCTTATCTCTCTCTCCCCT
>JXWZ01005982.1:0-23455 GCA_000956215.1 Anopheles farauti No. 4 | reverse complement strand
GGGGGTAGCTTTTGTAGTTGTCCATTTTGCTTTCTACACCGAATTCTTCGCTCTCGCGTGTTCTATTTTGTTCGCATTTCCGCTTGTTCCTCAGCCATCGGCACCATCGCCATCGGATTCGGTTTCTCGCCACGGAGTCTGTTCAAACATTATTTGATCGCAGCATTTTTGTGTGTTCTTCTTCGATACGGGTTTCCTTGCCGTGGTTGCCATGGCTATTATAATGGCCGCGCCTACCAATTCTAGCCATCAGTTATGATGATGTGAGATGATGATGTTTGACGTAGATTTTTTGTACTTTTTATGACATTAATATGCTTTGGATTCGTTTGTGTTTATTCAAATTACACTCTACTACAATAGTTCCTTAAACTTTGGCTTACATTTTCTCCTAAATAGCCTGCTTAAGCGCAAAACCAGCTGTAAAAATTGAAGTTATTATCATTATGTAATATTGGTTGAGGACCAGAATACCCATTCAGGAAAATATATTGAACTCTTTTCAATCATTTTGATATTTGATTTAAGTTTTTGTGATCTTAATTTTATTAAAAAAAATCTATCTGCAGAAAGGATTTTTGTACCAATATCATATTACAGTAATATGTACAAACATAGAAAAATAAACTTTACTATCGTAGAAATGATTATTCTTTCAACTTGTTTCAACAAAACATCGTTCATAGATTCGTACCAACGTAAATTCAAACCGTTGATTAAATTCACGGTTGCAACGATCTAATAGTTTTTTTTAATGATATTTATGTTACTTCGCTGTTCCTGTCCTCGATACATCCGGTGACTCGAAAACCAGTTATTTGATACACATGCTTGATTGCGAAATCACAAATATTTCTATCTTCATGCACTCCTTCATAATTACAATTTCCTTTCCTTGGGCGGCGCGAAACCAGAAACACTAACATTAAGGCTTCGTCCATAAAAAAAACCCTACCTAGGCTCCAGATACACACACACAAGAGCGAATAAAAAACAACCCGCGTTTAGCTGCACCACCAGCCTGCCTAAGTACATTTCCTGTGCGTTTTGCCAAAGCCTTAATTTAAGCAATCAATTGCCAACGGTTGCGGGAAATTTATTCGTCATGATTCGCCTCTCTTTCGTTTCACGACGTATTTGCTGTCCAGGCATGTACGTAAAAACAGCATGCATTGCCCAAGATCCACTGACTGAGCCGCAGAGATGAATCTGCGCGTTACGTTTAGTGGAGGAAAATATGTGCTATCCATCGAAAGAGCAACGCAACGGAAGGAGACATAAAAAAGCAAACAAACACTGCAGCGTCTGCATGCACCTTGTTCAAACGGCCACCAAAGCAACCATCGGCGATCGTACAGAACGAAGAGGAACGAAGAGCCAAATCGAAGTACGGAAGCAAAAAAAAAACTAAAGTGCCCCACACCGCCTAGTAATGGCCCATGCCATCGATGACAACGATGCGAGCTGCAGCTGCATCACCCGGCGGCTACCGACGGAACTGACCTACACCGGCCCATGCCCATGCGGAGCCCAATCGCTATCAAATTGCGGTAGGCTCGACAGGAAACGCGATCGTTGGATCTTGCTGAACGCGGAGGGAACGAACGGAAGCTGAAAAAGTGGCAATTTTCGTAGCCTTTCCTTCTTCCACTCTTTCCGCGTTCGAACCACCGCCTTCCGGTTGTTGCTTTGCGAGAATTTCCGCTCCTGGTTGATAGCAGCAGCAACAGCAGCCGCAAGATGATGATGCTGGGAACCATGGGGTTCGAAGATGTGCTAGTATTTTTAATAAGTGCATTTGCTTATTGTTCGATGCTATCGTTGCTATCTATTCTATCGTTGGTAATGATATAATTTTGGTAAAGTGTGTTTTATAATTCATACCAACACTTGGAAACACCCACCATTTCTTTTAATTTAATATTTTCAAATTGATAAACTAAAACAGAATATGTGATTTTTTTTTACACTACAAGTAGATATTTCTGTTTTTTTTTGTTACAGTGGCTTTCCCAGCTGTGTAATTATAACGCCAAATTGTAAAAATACTGATGACTGAGGTTCTAACAATTTTAAAATTCTATATTTTGTTCAATAAATTATAAGTTGTTAGTTATACCTTAATGCCAAATTAATTTGTGCATATTTTCCGAAGTATATAATAATATGAAGATTTATTAAACTCTAAAAAAGAAAAGGAACTTTACTAATTTGGCATAAATAGCAGTGAAAAATTATATTTCCACTCTAACAGTTCCATTTATATGCTTATCTTCTAAAAAATATATCATTAGAAGATATAAGAAAAAATATCGTTACATCAAAAGAGTCCGACATTCCATTAAAAAACGAAAATAATGGCTGTTGGCATTTTTCTTTCCATGGTGGCCGTTTTTTATTCGATCTATTGGTGAATTCACCACTGGGCAGTTTTTAAGGAATGACATATAAAAAAATGACTGAGCGAAAATCCATACCGAATACAAAAAAAAAATCAATTTTGTAGTTTTCCAACTTTTTACATGAGGCACTATATTTATTTTAATTTATACTTGAATCTTACCTGACAAAGGTTGTTACTCACATAAATGCTTTGCTGACGAGTTCAAAAAATTCATAAGATATTCTAAAATGCATTACAAAATAGAGTTAATCGTAGACGTCTACATGACCCCAAATGTAATTTAATTTAAGTAATCTGCCATAAAATCATTGTCATGTGAGGCACCAATAGATCCGCACATTCGTAGAGCAATTAAAATAAGTTAAAGGTAACTCACTTTAAAGTACAGTACAATTAGAGATCTATAGCCACATTTGAAAGAACAACGGTACTTTGGAAAGTTTCCCAGAGCAAATCGAAACGTGAGCCTAAAATTCCGCGATGCAGTGAATTCTCTAGGGCGGCATCTTTGGCGGCGCATGAACCGAAATCCGTCACATTTCTGCTTGCGAACGACTCGAGTGTTATGTGCCGAATGGTATGTGAAATGGTCGTAACTGTATTTCTTGTGCATGCTGCTGAAGGCGACTAAGGCTTAAGACGAAAAATGGTTTGTACCGGTCGCATAACATAGCAATGCAATGGCAATGGCGGGACGGCATTTCGGTAGCATGCAAAGCGGTTTCTATTTCAAGCATGAAATTTACAATAAACAAAATCACAACTGTGACACGCGGAATTCGATACACATCTGTGACCAGCACCACATATTCAAACGTCATCTGAACCTTTTAGTTACAACAACCCATTTCCGCTCACCGGAGTGGTGTGTTGGGGCCAAAAAATAGCTCCAATTAAACGAATCTTCCACACGGCGCAAATGCACACCTGTTGCACCGTACTGCCGGTTCGTTTAGCGTGTTACTCATTATGCGCCCATTAAAGCGCTTTCAAGCACATGCTCGACGATGCTTCCCCTCGGTGCTACCGTGTGATCGGTAGCGCCGGCTGGATTTATCGTGTCACGGTGACGGTAAAGAATGCCACCTTCAAGGACTTGTCCGCTGCCCAAGGAACCACGTTGGCCCAATTCTAGTGTGCACTAATGATCGTTCGCGCTTGCACCTCAAGGAAGGTACACATACACACACTACACCACATAGGGCACCAATTCGATCATAGCTGATTTTTTTTCATTTTTTTATACATAAAACTAAACCGAGTCATAAATGTTCCGTACCAATTCCACATTGTTAGGTGGCAGGCGTTAGGTAAATGGATGTTTGGAGCGAGTGTAGAATCTAGCGCAGCTAGGTTTTTTATTCGATTTGCTTCATTAGAAACCCAATCGCAAGAGCCTTTGCAGTCAGGAAACAAAAAACACCGCTCAACTACGAACGCTTACGAACGGTGGAACGGTGCGCACCATTCTATTTTATTTGAACAAAAAAGAACCAAGTGCAATAACATTTTCTGGCATAGGCAGTCAATTTTTACAGAAATTAAATTTAGTTCAAACATTAGCGCAATGTAGCTGCTTCGATGAAAATAACCCAATTGGTATGTTATTACCAACGCTACACCGAATTGCTATATCATTACTTCCAATGATGTTGAGGATATAGTTCAAAACCAAACGTAAGATCTAAATTCGAACGGAATGCATGACAGATGTATGATATATTCCGCTATTAGATTCTCCTACCATGGAGGCACGGGACTGGGAAAGATATCAAATTTGTGATCAAATGTGCCAGTAGCTAGACAATTTGAGCTTTACGATGTTGTTGTCCTGTGCATCGTAACCGTACTGCAACTTTCTATGTGTGATTGTTTGTGTTGACGACCATGTTGGGAAATGTAAAGTATTTCCGCTTGGACGTCTACCGGGAAAAAGCGACATTTTGCCGTATTTAAATTCATTTCTGTTTTTTTTTTCAATAACTTTTGACACCGGATACGTTTTCATAATGATGTGTAACACATAAAATAACAGCAAAACACCATTTTAGTTTATTGGAGAATAGAAAAATGAACTTGATATTAAAACTAATTCGTACTATAGCGTACTAATTACCCCCACCAACATATTCGTTTGACATTGTGTTGAATAAATAGATTAAAATATGTATTTCTGCTTAGTTATTCAACTGCCTAAACAGGCGAAAGACCCATAAGGTCAAAGTCTGTATAAAAACCTACACAACAACAACAATATTGAACTGCAATAATGTTAATTGGGTTGAAGTTTAGGCTACAAATTAATTTAAATAACTAAAAGTTAGTTGAAGTCATTACATATCACAACTGTCACGGTCTGTGAAATTTTAACACTCTAGAAACATTAACAGCCTAACATAAGTTAGCTAACATTAACAGCCTGATTGAATTCGAAATTACTCTTTCAATTCGATTGTGTATCGAGCTTCAAATGAGCTTCTCGGTTGTGCTAACTGCATCTGTCCTCGGTCCTCGGTAGGGTCCCTATAGACTGTGCAATTCGATGATCTCTTGTAGAAACTCTTCGAGACGAAGCAGATAAAAATTAACGGCACATTTAAAAAACAAATACGCCAAGTGACAGATTGAACCGATGGCAAAGTGATGGACGTCAAAATGATTATACCAAATGCCACTCGCAGCGCTATCGTCGGCGTCGTCGGCACCCCGGTATAAATCTTGAGTAAAAAAAACCCTGGTCGCTTCAACAAACTGTGCATTTTATCGCGTCCATTTTAGAATTGATATAAAATCGTTTATATTGTGAGTCACGGAAACTTCATTGCAGCTTGTGTGCTGCATTCAACGCACCCGACGATTAAAACACGGAAACAGCGTCCTGATTTATTCCATAGCATAGCCATCGCCACTTTATAGCCATGTGAGTTATCGGAAGAGAAGCGTGTTAGGTGTAATTTATTGTAAAGTACCATTTTTTCGCAACAGATACGAACTTCCTGAAACTATTTCGGCGTTATACACGAAAACAAGTGCACAATCATGTCCAAGAACCCGACAAAAGCCGAGCTGAAAGCAGAAATTCAGAGTGAGTTGAAGGATTTGCACATCCGTGCTGCTGATGCATCAATCGGACAATGTTATCCTTGAATGTAATACTAATGCTTATACCAAACAATAATTTTCCCGTAGAGATTCTGAAGGATGCCAATCTTGAGGAAACTGCGTCCAAGAAAGTCCGTTCGCAACTGGAACAGAACCTAAAGTGTGATCTTTCGGAGCGCAAGAAGGAAGTGGACGAGCTCGTGATGGACTACGTAAACTCGCAGGCTTCCTCTGCTGGAGAAGAAGATGAGGAAGAAGATGATGATGATGACGATTATGCCGGGAACGGTAAGGGAAAAGCGGGCCGTAAAGGGAAGAACAACAGCGACTATGAAGAGGAAGACGAAGAGGACGATGATGATGACGATTTTTCCGAGGAAGAGAAACCTAAGGGTCGGAAAAGTGCCGGCAAACGTACCACACCGGCCAAACGAGGTCCGGCAAAGAAGAAAAAGCGTACCTCGGACAGTGAGGACGAATCCGGCGATGACGATGACGACGAAGAGAAGAGCGATGAAGATTACAAACCACAAAAGGGGGCCAAGAAGGCGGCTGGTGGTAAGAAGAAAAAGAAGGACTCCGACTCAGATTCGGATGAGGATTGGAAGCGGTCGAAACCCGCACCAAAGGCCAAGAAAGCGAGCACCGGTGCAAAAAAAGGAAGCGGTTACACACGACCCTACACGCTATCAGCCGATCTGGCATCGCTGTGTGGTGCAGAATCATTACCTCGACACGAAGTGGTGAAAAAAATCTGGGCCATCATCAAGGAGCGTAACCTGTACGATCCGAAAAACAGACAATACGCGATCTGCGATGCAGATTTGCAGAAAGTTATCGGCGTGAAACGATTCCGCACGTTCGGTATGCTGAAATATTTAAAGCCACATTTTAAAGACTAGAAGCCAAGACTGGAAACATTGAACATCGCATAAGGGAGAGAAGTTTCTGCTTCGTAAAAGTGGTTAGCTGCGAAAACTTACGAAGCTTATTTAAACTAGTACTTGGTACCCGTACCAGAACAAAAGCGTACGTGGATCCGGATTCGTTTCCTAGATTTGTCATAACCTTTATTTTCAACCAGTCCTTTTGCAATAATGGTTAGGATATCCACTGAATCGTATTAAGACGACTTCTACGACAAAGTTCCAAACTGTTTGTTACTTTTCTGACAACGTGGAATAGTTTGGCATTTAGATTGAAAGTTAATCACCATTTGAAGACAATTGCCAATACGTGAAAATAGTATTAAAATTTTTTTTTTTTCAGTAACAATTATATGTCCTATGTTCACTAACAGAACTGCTAAGCTGTCGCAGTCAATTGTAAAGTCATTCGAGATCAGAAGCAAACGATTGAAACCGCAACTAAACAATGTAGGCGTAAACTTTACCATTTTAATCGTAACGTGTAACACCTTCAACCGAAATGATACCGTTCATTATGGTACGCGATCGGAAACGATAATGATGAAATTCTCTGTGTTTGTATGATTACTGTATTCATAAAACGCTGAAATCGGCGATGCGTCAGGGCGAACAAACGGATCCGGTTTCAAGCGCAATGCAAACCATGCACAGATTCTTCGTTTCGTGGAAGCGAGGAAAGAGACAGAAGTGCAAATGAAAAATATATGTCCACTATTAAGTCAAAGTAATCTCTAAATATAAATTCCACTGGAAATATAAATAAAACGAACTTCTCGACACAAATTGGGGAACAAGCTTGCTGTGATTGGGAAAGAAATCGAACACCACATATACTAGTCGCGATTGACTGGCAAAAACTGTATTCGCAAAACAAACATATATTATTATAACATTAAAATGCTGCTTATTTGTCGGACGAAAAAGCACGTCAAATCTCACAATTATTTTTAATAGTTTATGGCGTCACCTTTCTAGCTAAGCTAGGTCCTACCGATTGTCCAATTTCATCGATGGCTGTAACGATAGGACCAAATTAAAATGTGATGATAGCGTTTGATTGCTTGTTTCTAAAGGAGATTCTGTTTTTAATTACAATGATTACCATACCTTCTTCTGGAACCCGAACATGGACAAACGGCTCTGCATTAACCCTCCACCACTGTCCATTTTGGCGGCAAGTTTCACCTTGGCTGACAGGCCCGGTCGTTTGCACGTAAAGCGTGCCTGTGTCTTGGTGGTTGTAGGGATTGCTTTTCCTCCCGATTTAAATGTATTACTAGATTTTTCTACTTTTTGTACTTCAGTCTTACGTGTTGTCGTTGTTTCGACAACTACTTTCTTTACGCCATCGTTGCTATCGTCTTCATCCAACACGATAGCAAGATCCTCTTCCTCGTCAATATCCTTGCAAACGGACGGTTGACCAATCCCCTTTCTTGTCGGGTTTCGCTCGAACAACGCCAAACGAACGGTTGTTGTTTTTAAGGTCGTATTGGGAACGTCCTCGTTGTTTTCTTTCTGCGAAGAACTTGCCGTAGCCTCTCTGTCTTCTTCAACGGTTGGTTCATCTTTTTGAGCATTTTCTTCTTCAGCCATCAGCACTATCCCACTGTCCAGTCGACCAAATGTACTAGTAGCAACTGGGTTTTCCGATGCGGGTGATATATTCATCTTCACCGGATGACGCTTTTCTGGGGTTCTTTCGGCTTGGTTCCGAAGGTGGGCTTCCGGTGAACTGAGATAGATTTCAGCAGCTTTGAGGAAGTCAGATTTACGTTTACTTAAAATTTCCTTCACAATAGCGGTAGGAGAAACGAGTGAGCTCGATTTATCGCTAGTTTCCGAAGCCTTGGGACTGGAGTTGCCATCCACTGGCGTTGTGTGCGAAATTTGTGCTCTTGTTTCCTGTGTGCAAAAAAATCTGCTTATCACCTTCTGTTTTTCTCCAGAACCCCCACCATTCCCGGCAACTTTTTTCTTTGCAGCCGTTTTAAATTGACTTAATCGGTTTGTTGCAGTAGTGGCACTGGACGTTGTCGTTTGATTAATTTGACTACGTTGTTGAGAGTAATCGATTCGCTTCACGGGACTTATGTTGTTCAACAGCGAACGATTCTCTGGCGTAAGTTTGGTCGGAGAAAACATAGCATTCGATGTGTCTTCGCCCTTCACAGCACCGTTTGAAGCAACCACGAATGGATTCCGGTTGCGTTTCGGTGTCCTAGGTTGATCTAGTTGAGCCAGTGCGTCCAGTGCCCCCAAATCTTCGTATTCAAACGCAACGCTCGACATTTGGGAAGTATTCGCCGTCGGCACGTGACACAAACGTTTTAGAGGAGGTTCGTCGCGCTGAATGCCATACACACGCAACACATCGTCTATCGTTTCCTTCGTTTCTGTCTCAGCAAAATCTACATTTTGTTGTGGACGTTTAACGAATGTGGAAAGTGAGAATGTTTTCGATAAACTGGACTGTGATTGGGTGCCTTTCGATAGGCTCTCCTCTCGTAGTATTTTGTAATTCTGTCGCCAAATACTAGGATGACGTCGTTTCCCGGTGGATTCGTCATGCTCGATTTGATCCGGATGCCACTCGCCCATCGTTCGTTTGCTAAATGGATCTACATTTCCGACCGCTAACTCGAATGCAGTTTTCTCGTCAAGAAATGTACCCGCATTGCAGCAGTACTGTTCCGGGGTGCCTTCTGCGTCCGGGTCTTCCAAACGTGTCTGGCGCCGCTGCACTGGATCGTACACAACCATGTGTTTAAACGTTGCATTCGCCTTCAAAAATTCGTCCTTATACTCTTCCGTCACCGTAAGTTGGCGCATGTTGAGATACGCTGGAATTTTTGCCAACGCTCGCCGTATGTCGGGATCCTCCGTCTTTTTTATGAACCGGCATGCCTTGCCTAAACCTATGCCGGGCAGCGATTCCAAGTAATCACAACCGGACAAAATACACATGTAGCGAAACTTCGCAAACTGATAGCGATCTTCCCGACATCCCATTGCCAGATGTAACTTGCTGGCCTCCACCAGCCGTCCAACACCCGTCAAGTCTAGCTTGAACAGGACTCGAGTACATCCGAACAGCACTAGATCTGAGTCCTCGGTAATGACGTACTGCGCTATATCGGTTCGATTAAGATAAGCCAGTTGCGCATCGGCTTCGTACGGGGCCACTACACAATCCACGCCTCTCTCGCGGCACGCCTGTATCAATTGGTATGCCATTTCGTGCGTAATATCTACACAGCGTCTAAGGAAGCTTCGGGCCTCGTCGATGCGTCCCTCGCGCAGCAATTCCGCACCTCGGCGGCGGGCATTTTCTCTGCTCTCTCGACGCTTCGCCTCGGTTGCAGCCTTCGCAGGCAGATGTTGACCATCGAATACGAGAATAGGCTTTATATTATACGACAGCAGCAGCTGCACATACTTCAGGCAGTATTGAATATGGAAATCGGTGGTTTCTCCACGGGCAAGCCGTTCCGCACATCCGAAGGCGCCCCGATGCAGCCAGCAGTAGGTGTCGATGGCCACACACTTTCCACGAAGCTCACGCAAATGGCACGAACTGCTAGCCTTCTCCAGGAACGGTAGTAAACCAGTTATACCCATTCCTTTTAAATGTTCGTGAGTTAGGAGAAAGGAATTTGTTCGTTCACTAGTTGCTGTTTTTACTTTTAGGTAATATATATTCTATTTATCATAAGACGCATCCCGATAACGGAAAAATAAAATGTTTGCAACCTATCACCAATGGCAGTGTTTTGTTTTCATCTTGTGAAAGCTACTTCCCGCCAAAGCGTAATGGGACGTGCATTGGTCATGTATGTTTGACGTTTCTGGACAAACTTATTTTAATTTTTTTATAAAATAGAAATGCAAAATAAAAGGAAATTCACAAGAACCGATTATTGAGAAAGTTGACAATAGTTTCAACAATTGAATCAAACTAATCTAATGCCTCAAAAATTTGTCGTAAAAACCCCTAGTATAGGATTTCTACAATATTTTTTCATTGCAACATAACCATGGTACAGCATGATTTTTTATTTCTAGGAGCAAATTTCGCTATCGGCGTCTCACAACTTCTATTTACAGACAAGCTTTTGAAATTATTTTGACTTGCTTTCTCAGCACCATGTTATCACATCTAATACCTTGTATTGAATATTCAGTGTATATGCTTTATTTCCGCTGAACCTGCAACAAGCGGTTCATATTTCTACAAATTACTCGATTTAGAACATTAGATACGAGGCAGCATAAAACAATATGATGGTTTTATAAACGAGACATACTACCTCCTTTTACCGCAGCCAAACAACCCCTTTGCGCTACAGTATCTTGGTGTATAATAAAAAAAAACTATTGCTTTTCGTTTACAATTTTTTGGACAGTGAGTCTGCTAGCTGAGCTACTTGGCGATGCTTCTTCTTGTTCTTTTTGCGATTCCCTCCGGATGTACGGTTTCCGACACGCTTCACATTATTCTTATGGCTCTCTTTTAGACTCTGACCCAACATTACGCAGTCGTCCTCCGTCGGTTCGATAATGTTTATCTTTGGCACTGCGGCGCGCATCTTCCTCCAGTACCGATCCTGTTCCTCATTCACCCGCTGCACTATGTCTTCCTCCTCTTCGTCGCTCGATTCCGAACGTAGCAACCGGACTGGTTTATTAATGGGCTTTTCTGGCGGTGTTTCATGAGGCACACACTTTTTCAGTAGGCGATTATTTTTCTTCAGATCAGGACGATAATCTTTCCGATACTTCGCGGCCGGATCCAACACTGGTGTATCATCATCAACGGTGTTCATGGCTTCCTTTAGTTTGTTCTTTTTTTTCTTGTCCTTTTTCTTAATCGTTACCGAACTGTGATCTAATTTGCGTATCTTTTCACTGATCAAATCTAGCTCATCATCCAGACTAGGCTTCTTTTTTGAAGATGATTTAGACTTATGCTTCGATTTGGGCTGTTCTGGTTCTGGCTTTTCGACACCATCTTCTTCGGGCAAGTCGGCAAACATACTAGACATATTATTTGCCAGCTCGTGATCCGTTTGCTGCTGGGTCTTTTTCTTTTTCTTATTCTTCGACACCACGTAATCGGCATGATGGACCATATCTTTCACTTCATCATCGCCTGCTTCGGTCGATCCGTGCTCAATCCAGCGCTGTTCGTTGCGTACCTGTTTTTTCGACTTTTTTCGACCATTTTTAGATAACTGCATCTTCCATTCGTTAGATTTTATCACAGCCTCAAACGATTTGCTCTCCAACTCCTGCAGTAGCTTATTGTTCTGTTCATCAATTCGTGACAACTTACCGTTCAAACGTAGCCCATGACGAGCACCTCTGTTAAAACAAATAACGAATGTAAAAATATTGAAAAAAAAATACAAAACAAACTTTTCTTACTTGTGAGCCGTTCGCCCGCCACACGCTGCAAACAACTCCTCGTCCGTCAGTGTCTTGATTGGTGTAAATTGTACATCTTCAGTGCGAACATGATTTGCCTCTTCCTCTTCACGCCCTGTAGTTCCCGATAATGTGGATGCTTTAAGAAATACATTGCCATACTTCGAAGCGCCATTTTCCATGCCATTCCTTCGTTTCAATTTGTTTACTGAGTAACCTTTCGTGGTTATCTCCACCGCGTTCGTATCCAGCTGCCGGAGCTTCACTTTGCCGCAGTTGCTTCCATCGGATTGTACCTCTATATTGCTCGACGCATCGTTATACACACGTTCCCACCAATTGTTACCGGAATCAACTGTTTCGGCACCGAATCCAATTTTGCTGAATTTGAGGCTGGCTTTGATTGGCTCCTTCATACCATCTGAATTCTTTCCAAGGCCTTCTCCTATCATAGGGATATATTATTACAGGTCATTAGTAACCACAGAACAAGCTTCGTATATTATCAGAACAAAAATTACCATCTTTCCAGCCGTATTTTTCTAAAATGTTTCTCGCAAAATCCATGCTGCTGCAAAGAAACACGTTGTGACTGTGTTGTTTATATCTGCATTTGTCAATTTTTTGACACAAGACAGAACGCAACAAAACACAGGGTGTATACGATTGAATTTATTATGCACGTTGATGTTTCTTCCAGCGTTGGTATTAATTTTTTTAAATGTTTTGCGACACATTCAATTTTCAGTTAAATCTTTGAAGTGTGAAAGATTAAATAATCAATAAATTTTCTTGAATAGAGCATGCTTTATTAGTTTTATTGGAACCCTAAGAACGATTGTAGATTTATTACAATTTCGCTATCAATGCTCCTATCCGTAGCAAAAGCTTCGCTATCAATGCAAAAGATATTTGTTGTCGTTTCGCACTACTGATTTTAATATGTTATTCTTGCCCAAACTGGTACCCCTCGACCGTTTGATTAGTTTTGATACCATTAATTGTATTCACTTCTTACTTGTTTACCTATTTGCTGTAGCTGAATAATGGGAACAAAACACCGAACCTTACATCACAAGTAATATCTGCACAAGAAAATCCAAACAGGAGTACATTCATAATCATATAATTTATAACAAAAAAGTTAACATAAAAAAACATAGTCCGCACCATAAAACAAATTGTCTAAATATCGGTCCATATAACCAGCACGTTATAATTACTTCTTCTACGCATTCCCCACAATAATAACACGTAACATAAAAATTGCACTTGTTCTCTGTACCGTCATTTCACATTATTGATACGAAACAAAAAATGTATCATGTTTTGCTGTAACTCTTTGAAAGATAAAATGGAATGCATTCTTTCCCTGCTAGCTTTGCCGTCATATAGAAAATACTTGTTTGTCATCAATCGACAATTATTTGTTCAATGCTTGTTTGCGTCTACCCAGCAGTTGAGTAATTGTTCTGCAAAGCCTTCAAATGTAGTCTGCTGGTATAGGGCTATTTCATTCGCAGTCCATGTTTTCATTTTTCACTTTTCACTTTCGTACTATTTTCTAAGCGAATAAACCAAAACATTGCGTAGCGAAAAATTACAGCTATTCACAACTCCAATTTTTTTTTTCTATTATTCAGTAACCATGCGGTTGGCGTTCGACTTGGCGTTACGTCGGCAAAGCATTAGCAGTGAGTGTCACACATTCCCAACCTATTTGTTTCTTGCAAAGCTTTTGTTTTCAGGGATTTTTTCTCTGCACCCAGCTACTGGTAATTCGATTAATCACCAGTGGCCAAAGTATGACGAATGCCAACAGACCTGGAGAAATTTCTGCAAAAGGCCACCAGGGCGGTCGCGAATATCGCACTGTAGAGGAAGCACGATACTTTACCAGTTGTTGTTGCTGTAGCTGCAGCTCTGCTACCGATTGTTCAATTGCACTGAAACGGTTGTTTATCTGCTGCACGCTATTGTTTAACTTTTCGATAGTTCTTGTTATTTGAGCAGCCACGTCGGTTCGAAGGAATCCTTGACCTTCCGAACCGTGCTGGTGGTGGTACGTACCACCACCGTTTAACAGCGATGGTCCGCCTGCCGAATGCTGCAAACCGTTCTGATAGTAATGTGCATGATTGACGGCTTCGATCGGGCGGAACACTGTCGTTGTTTCACTTTCGAAGTCATCATCATACGTGTCGATGTACTCATCGTCGCTTAGCTCCGACGGTCCAGAGCTAGTGGTGCCGTTGGTCAACGACGTCACGACAATTCCGTTCGATTGATGATGCTGATTATGCGCGTGGATACCGTTCTGGTGGCTGTGATTATATCCATTGATTGCCGTAGGTTTATGCACATGACCATTTGCCATCGGAGCAACCATCGGTGTGGACATCAATGGTGGAGGCGACGGCGTGGCAGGCAGTAACCGATTTGGACTGGCCTCTCGCGATGCGAATGGTGAATTTGGGCGCGATCGTGCTTTCTTTATTGCTTCCGGCGCGACCATTTCCAAATCGGTTATACTCACGTTATCCAGATCACTCATGTTGTACTCCATGAAGTTAGCCACATTGTCGGTGTAGGACATTGTTTCAACAATCTAAAATAAGCAACAACGCATCGGGCATGAGAATTGACACTAGCGAGTAGATGCAGGATGAAGTTACCTTTTTTAGCTCATCAACATATTTCTGCATCGCTACCTCCTTCTCCATGTCACCCAATCGATTCCAAGCGTCCCATTTGGCACTGTTGGTAACAAAGAGTATCAGAAATTGCAAGAATTAAATATACTAAATATACTGAATAACAGTTCGAACTATAGTGACATCCGTACAAATAGCAGTGTTTTGTAATACTAGTAGTATGGAAAAGGAATATTTTCGATTAAAAATTAACTAACCACGTAGTTATTTTTTTATATAAATTGCTAACATTTGTTAAAAGTGTGATAACCTTACTCTTATAATTGAACAAGCAAAGGGCCTACAAGCAACCCTATAAACATGTCCGCGTATTTAAGAAAATCAAGTAAAAGCATGACTGAGTCGGTAAACTTTGAGAACAGAAAAAAATCTGAAAATTAGACTTACTTCAAACACATATCATGTAGGAACTTTTTCCAAAAATATATCATTACGATGAAGTCAATGGCTTAAAAATATCTTATTCGTGTTTTTATTTAATTCGAGTCGATTTAATTCGACTGATAAACAGTCATTTAATTACAATTGCTATGTTTTCGCTTGTGAAATTGAAAACTGGTTGATCACTGCATGTCAATTCAACATCCAAGTATAAGGTACATTAAAAAAAAGAAAAAATTACATTTTTCCGGGCGACAAAGAAAATTAAAAATATAAACAGATTTAATACACACCGATTAACGACATCCCAAAACGCCGGTTTTCGTTCACAGCACTTTCCTTTAGTTGCCTGCTTGAAGTATGAATAAAATCGTAGCAACATATCATTGCTCGGTTGATACGGTCCTAAAATGTTGAATTAATAGAAAATAAGAAATGTTTAGATTTTTATATTTCATATATTTCAAAAGTACATGATTCTTAATATTACGGATTCGTATTACATTAACCAATTTATTCAAAAGAGACCTAAATATATCAAATTATCGACAAATGTTTTAACTATTGACAATAAATATGCAATTTTAATATATTTTCCTTGCTAAGTATCTATGATCCAATTTGGTTCCTTCATTGTTAGTAGGCCAAGTATCGGAAAAAAACCATGGAAGTCAATTCTTATTGACGAAGTGTTGTCTTGTGAAAAAAAATCAACCTTGTCTGTACTGTCCAGCCAACATTAGGTGCAAGCTAGATGACTAAGGACGGTTCAACCCTGTTGCCGTATTACCCCCGGGTGTCAAAAGCCTTGTACATTGCTGATTCGCTTGCAACCTGCAAGTCACTTGTTTTGCGCCATTTAATTGCTCGAGCCATCCATGAAGGTTAACACTCAAGTAGTGTCTTCGGCAGTCTTTTTTTATTCCACTATTCTTCAGTGTGACTGTGCAAGCAAGGCACTGGCTGTAACGTGGCCTATGGAAGAAAGTTCACCACTTGCCCAATCCTTGCTTTACCATTGTGCTGCTTCTTGCATTATGTGCAAATTAACGCACTAATTTATGGGAAGGTCGTATGAACTTTATTCTTTTGTTTACTACTGAAACATTTTGCTTACGAACGTTTGTATAGTTAGTAAAAATTATACGATAAAAAGGAAATTAAACACTTTATATGCTTTCAAAAAAATAATCAAGCTTTGCTTATTTCTACAACGAATCGCAATAATATGAGTAACAAATACCATGGCAACCAAGTAGCGTGTTGATTTTCGTTCACAGTAATCTTCACAGTAATTACAACAACTCTTGTAATTGCATAATATTCGCTATTATCGCTTTTTAAATTTTCAAAAGGTATTAAAAATTAAAAATAAAATTCATGGGATATATTGAAACTTCATATCTTATCGATAGCAATGCCAACCTTATCGACCTGACCGTTGACACTTTCAAAACAATATTATGAACAGCGATAAGATTGCCTTGTATTACTTACCATTCTTTGGCAGGCCTCTGATCACATTTACTGCGGCGTTGAAACGTTCCTCGATCGACATTTTGACGCCAAAGGTCTATAACATTTGCTGGTGGTAGATAGGTAGCTCACCGATTGTACTTGCGTCGAAACGTAGCTAATCGCAAGTCACAGGACACAGTTCGTAGGGCAACTTCAACAACGTACAGATTAATAATCGAATATCCGTAGATCGACCTATTACCTTCGCACGGTTTCGATCTCACACATTAAGTTGCGCAATCGAGCACAAATTAATAGCTTCACCACGTATGGATTTACGTGATTCCGTGTGGAAGTCCGATCCGGTCACTTTCCTTCGTTACGAAGTCGAACTATCAATCGGGCATCGAGTGACGCAGCGGGCGTAGTCGAGGATAAAAAAATGTGGATATCACAAATACCGGATTTAATTTGTGGCAACCAATAGAGTAGTTGCTTTTATTCTACACGATATTTTCGCACCCAATATTTTCCCTACAAGTTTGTCCACAAAAACACTTTACTGCTGCAAACTAATGTTGACATTTGTATCTTGTTCCACTTCGACTGTGTGTGTTTTTTTTCCACACTCCACGATGAAAACACACTATACGCAACGATTAACTGTTTGCTCTCGCTCGCTCAAACAATTTCGGTCGTTCGTTCGCTCTTCTTCTCTCCTGTACCATTAATGTCGCTGATGGTTACACCATCATTTCGATTCGTTTACTTTCTATCTTAGTAGCCGTATTCCAGCATTATGTATGCTATTTTAGCAGCTCATCCCTCGGCTTCGCTTTCGTAGACCCTACTTTATGAATATATTAAGCCTCGTACGCTGCGTTCGTTCCTTGCAGTGTGTTCCTGAGTTCCGATTAATTGCGCGATTAACCTAGGCAGAGAAAACAACTGAAAAGCAGTGAATACGGAGCACAAATTTTAAAAAATGTTTCACTCCTTGTTTCACACACATTTGGAGTGTTGATCAATTTCATTCAGCGGTTTGCAATCCATTTTTTATTCTTGTTAATTTGAGCACCACTCTACGAATGCACTTTGTACCTGGGTACAGAAAGAGTCTGACCGAACTTCATGACACGTATAGAACACAACACAAGCTGATGTTCTAGCCGTTGGCGGCTGAGAACACTGAGTATATTACCACAACGGAGACGATAACACAGCGAAAAATATCTATCTATCAATCAATAGGACGACCAAACATCACCGGCCCTCTCCGCAAAAAACGAACGGAACACTGTAAACATTTGTTTTTCTTTGTACAATTTCATCTCGTGCAGAGACGACTGACACTGTATTCCAAATCCTGGACATATTCGAAGTAATACAAATGACAGTTTGGAATTTTTAGTTTTATAATTTTCATACAAGAGCACTTCCAACCTTTAAATCACATGACTCAATAGCATTCCATTTTCCTAGAATATAATTAATTTTTATTTAATTGTAAAACTGAACTATTTACACGAATTCAAATTATCTGTTGGTTTATTTTAACCGTCGCTCCACATCATAAATTGCATATAATTTTTTCCATATCATTATTAATTTTATATTATTCCATATTTTCCTCCATATTAAATTTTAAGTAATTACATTTGTTATATTAGAAATTTGCAAAAAAAATCATAAAACTTGTAATTCATTATGACCTAATTATGAACCATTGCAAGCCCGGTGATAAAAGTGAGATCTTCGTAAGCCTTGAATTCAAAACATTCGGTTTTATTGTGATTATATTTATTTTAATCTTTATTCCACCTTATCCTATCATTTGATCACCGGATACCTTTGGTGTTGGAAAATATACATTCCCGTTGCCGTGTTCCTTGATGTACTCACCACCATACTCTTCGTAAATTTGGCGTGTGATTAACGATTGCCGAAAAGTTTCGGTCAAACAAAACTTACTCGCACCGTTCCATCCATCCAACACCGGATCACGAGCGATTTCGATGTCAAACCTTGCTTCAAACGGTAGCATTTCCTTCATTTCTCTCGACAGCCGCTCCTTGAAGCCTCGAATTTTCGCGCACCCACCGGTAAGAAAGATGTTCTCCACCAAGGCGCTCCGCTGCTCGGCGGGGAAAAGCTTTAAAACAAAGTCGATCGTCTCCGCCAGTCCCGCTTCATAGCTTCCGACGATGCTCGGTTGAAAAAGAATTTCTGGCGCACGGATACGTTCTACACCGACGTGCAGCTGGTATAGCTCTGCGGCACTGCCAGACATGGCCAGCAGTGGATCTTCGTACGTTGCGTCGTACTGTTTCAGTATGATTTCGCACTCTAGCAAACGTTCGTTTTCGTTCTCGTTGTCACTGTCCTCATCGCGGCTAATTTGCTTGTAAACATCCCAATCTTCGTCGCGGATTCCAAAATCATCGCTACCTTTCTCCTTGCGTGCTAGCTGCGAGATGATGCGCATACGTTCCTGTGCTGCTGCCGTACGTCGTTTGGCAAGATCTTGCTTTCGCTGTCGTCGTGCCTGCCGCTTTTCCATGATAGCATCACGTTTGCGACGTGTTTCTTCGACCCACTCGATTATTGACATGTTTGTTGGAGGTTGCATTAGTTTGTCCGCCTCGCCTGGAACCGGTTGAGAACTACTGCCTGCAATCGGGGCGTTGATCTTTTGACGAGTTTTATCAATTCGTGAGTTGACCGTACTGATCATTCGCTTCAGGTCCACTGCGTCCTTCAGACTGTACTCGGCCAGTGCCTTTCTAATATCATCCCCGTCTCCCGCGGACTCTTCCAGCTGTTGAAGCTGTATAAGCAATTCCTCATCCTGTGCCAATCGCTCCTCACGACGTCGAGCATTGATTTCCACCAAACGTCTAGATAGTTCTTTCTTCTTTTCAAACTTCTGCTCGTTAGTTAGTGTCGGTGCCGCGGCCGTCTGGTTGTAGGGTAATTGAATTCTCTTCACATTTTGCTCATAGTACTCCAGCGATGCCCAGTTTCGAAGCTCTTCCATATAGTCGTATGCAAACTCGCCATAATTATGCAACAAAACCTCCGATCGACTCAACGTGATAGCGTTTATGTGGAAGGTGTACTTAAGCTGCAAACATCGATGCAGGAATGCAATCATCTGCGACCCACCGATGTTTATACGTCGTACGTTTTGCACCACCATCCGTCCGTCCATCACCGGTATGACGTGGGTCGTGTGAAAACCGGTAGCGATGATTAGTCCGTTTTTGGCCCTCTGATTCGAGTAGTAGCTTAGCAAACTGTCCACACCGTACGACAGCCCCGGAACGTCATAGCATTCGAATAGTAGCTCCGACATTAGACCCCGACAGTAGTTTGGATTGAATAAACTTTCCGTAATCATAATTTTGTGTGGCACACCATTTTCCGAAGATATGCCAAGCTTCGTAAAAATGTAATCAAATATTTGTTCCTGCACATTGTAGTGCGTGACGACATTCCGATCGAACTGGGTTCGTAGTTGCATACGCATTGCTTCAATGTTCACGATATCATTACCGATTTGCGTGACGGGAACAGTAGCCACATCGACGTCCTTTTTGTTACGATCCTTCCGAGGCTTGGCTAGCATGTTCCGAAATATTAATGCAGGTTTTTCCTTCAACATCCACCCGGCGCGGCAGTTGAACGAACCGTTGTCAATGACAATAACTCCCTCTCGACCTACCGACGGATCAGGATACGGCTGCACAATATCAGGTGTGATTTTAAGGTCTTCTATCGGCGAAACTTCCATTCTGTACCGGTGTTTTAATGTTTTATTTTTCTCTACAAGTTTTTCGCACACGAAACTGATTTGTATGCAAACAAAGGGCAGCGTTGTTTTTGTTTACTTCCAACTATGTTTTCCTGCTGATGTCAACGTTCATCGATCTATCTGTAGTTTGCGAATAAAATAAGATTAATTTGAAATTAATATCAACGGTCATCGCTAATATCTACATACGTAAGTTTTAGTAAATAGAAGTACATTTTTTACAACAACGCCTTTAAAAACATTAAAATGATTATTCGATATACGGCGGGTCGGCAATGATGACATGAAGAATACTTAAACCTAGGCGCATAAACGTAACCGTGCTAGGTCTGACATTTATCAACCAACACATCCACGACGCACACACACAAACGGTATACCATCGAATTCATATCATTTCCCTATCTGTCGTAAGTTGAAGTTTACAATATTGTGCTGACGAAGTAAATTGTACGGCAAGCAGTAAAGAAAATAATTACGTTCACCCCCAAAGGCAAAGCTTTGTCGTCAACATTCTTGATGGGCAACAGGGTGTGAAGGAAGAATTAGTCATTACTTTCAGTTGTTGATTTTTTGCGATTACTCGTCCCCCGACGGTTTCGTGTTCTGATTCATCTAATTAGTTTCACACAATCAGTGCATTTATCAGTAGTATCTTTGTGCTCTTAGTTTGATACTATACTACTTCGGGTTATACAGCATTACTTCTGAAGAGAAAGAAGATACGGGTTGGCGTACGAACGGAAGTAATAGATTCGCCCAAATTTAAATCAAGATGATGGTACGTATGAACGATGAGGGAAGTTTGTCGTGCTGGCGCCGCCTACATCGGGTGGTGTCCAGTGCTGTATGCATCAGTACACGCAGTGATAAGACCATTGTGATATATGTGGGCGGCTTTATGTAAATCGTGCGGTGCTATGCTCTCTTCGCAACAGGACGGAATTGAAGAAAATGGCTCGTCACAGCAAGTTAACAGCCCGAATGTCACCGTACCGGACACTATCGGATCCCGTCAGGGGTCCATCGAGGGAGTTTCAACTGCAGGCTCTACGGCTACACTGCCCGAAAATTCGCTCTTGGTAAGATTGCGTTTTCTTTGTTCGCATCATTATTTGCATCGGTTTGCTGCGTGAGGTATGACACATTTCTCAAACACCCTCCTCCCTCGAATAGGTCGACATTTCCGATGCGCTGAGTGAGAAGGAAAGGGTAAAATTTACCGTCCACACACGAACCAACCTGCCAGGCTTTGACAAGCCCGATTTTCTCGTGGTCCGGCAGCATGAAGAATTCGTCTGGCTGCATGATCGCTTCGAAGAGAACGAAGAGTACGCAGGCTACATCATTCCTCCGTGCCCACCGCGGCCCGACTTTGATGCGTCGCGCGAAAAGTTGCAGCGGCTGGGCGAAGGCGAAGGGAATATGACGAAGGAAGAGTTCAAGAAGATGAAACAAGAGCTGGAGGCAGAATATTTGGCCACATTCAAAAAGACGGTCGCCATGCACGAGGTCTTCCTGACGCGGCTCGCCTCACATCCGGTGTTCCGGGAAGATTCACATCTCAAAGTGTTCCTCGTATACGATCAGGATTTGTGCGCGAAGATGAAGAAAAAGATGGACATCTTCGGAGGGTTGGTCAAGAGCATCGGCAAAACGACCGACGAGATCTATCTGGGTGCAACAGTGAAAGATGTGAACGATTTCTTCGAGCATGAGCTACAGTTCCTCGGTGAATACCACGCACACCTGAAGGAGGCCGCCATAAGAACGGAGAAGATGACCAACAAACACAAAGATGTGGCCGACTCGCACGTGCGCATCTCCTCCCAGCTACTTGGCCTCTCCACGGCGGAGCATGGTTCGATGGAAAAGTTTCTGGCAAAGACGTCCGATATTTTCGAGAAAATACGGGTAAATATAATATATGTCACCACACGTGTAGTTTTTGCATAAATTATACATCTTTCCTACTGTTTTGCCATTACTACGTAGAACATGGAGGGACGTGTAGCAAGCGACCAAGATCTCAAGCTGGGCGATACTCTTCGGTACTATCAGCGCGATAGCAATGCAGCCAAAGCACTGCTCATCCGCCGTTTGCGCTGTCTGGCTGCGTACGAAGCGGCCAACCGAAACTTGGAAAAAGCACGGGCCAAAAATAAGGATGTACATGCGGTAAGAGATTTTCAGCTTATGCTTTTGTTCAGAATAAACTCACGATCACTAAATACTTCGGCTTTGGCGCTCTGGACATCTGTCACCCATTTACACACTCAATTTCTGAGTTACTCTGTTTTGCTACTGTGACCGTTAAGTTTTTTTTCTCGATCTGACTATCCGTATGCCTATGCTTTCTCTCTTTTTATGCTTCCTTCCACGATGGTCGCATAGCCTTTGGAAGTGCAGGAGGTGGGGAATTTAGGTTTTATGCTAGACAAATCGCATGCCTCTGTGAATGTTTGTTAACAAACGCGCGTGAATCCGTGTGGAATTTCACTACAAATATCTCTCCTTCCAGGCGGAAAGTGCACAGACGCAAGCTTGCGAAAAGTTCGAATCAATGTCCGCCCGCGGCAAAGAGGAACTGGTCAGCTTTAGATTACGCCGTGTGGCTGCCTTCAAGAAAAGGTGCGCGATCTAACGTGGTGATGTGAGAACTATCATATTAATGACTTTTTTGTTGTTGTTCTTTTTTCAGCTTGACCGACCTGGCAGAGCTGGAAATCAAGCATGCGAAGGGACAGTACGAATTTTTACGCCAATCGTTACTCGCACTGCAAGAGCTAGTTTGAGGTGTCAGCACAGAAGCTGTACACCAACACCCGGTAGAGCCGCGGTAGTCTCTCTGGAAAACCCTGATACCAACCGTATCCGTCTATGAGGAACAATATTTCTGTTGCTGGCGTTCGTGAGTGGCGAACTACCTGTGAAACGCGTATATACGCGTCTTTTGCATTTGTGTTAACTGGAGAGGAAAAGTAACAAGAGGGACTGGAGAGCGCAACGTTAGGGACTATTTACAGTTTTCCTCACCATTCAGTAGTGTAAAATCATTATAAATATTATTCTACCGCGTCAAGAATATCGTTTTTTTTTAGCAAAGAGTTGCAACAACGGCGAACTGTTGAAATCATTTTCTTAGCTCACATTATTACATTCTACTGTTGGCTGTTTAGGTAAGGCATACGCAAATCTGTTGCAAAGTGGGTGCGAATATTCGGGA